>JAQGCA010001926.1:0-15406 GCA_034698945.1 Protaphorura quadriocellata
TCGCTATCGCTGCAGTCAGACGAACAGAAGAGTTGAGGTAGCTTCGTATTGCCTATCTCATTGCAAAGAACAGTCATAAACTGTGCAATACAATTGCTCTAAGGTATATAGTATTCTGACTGCGTCCGAGGGTGTTCTGTTAGAGTGAAACAGCCGTTATGAATGCACGTTAGTCTCAGCAGAGTGGAGCAGGGGACGGACGGACACACGGGGAGGATTTTATAAGCCCTTTACAGGACTGCGTCCACGGGCTAATAATTGACATTCGACGTTGGGGTCCTGTCAAGAATCTGATACTTGCCGATCCAACATTTAACAAACCAGCGGGTATCGATTATCTCCTGGATGCAGACTTGTACAGTGGCTTGCTTTTGGATGGTAAAATTGGTGGACTTCCTGGAACTCCGGCTGTGCTCAATACAAAATTATGTTGGATTTTGTCTGGAAAAATTGACTCACACCCCCAAGTTGTCGTGACCCATATGTGTACAGTTGATATTCAGGATCATCTGAAGAGATTTTGGGAGTTGGAAGAAGTCCAACAACAACAACATTTGACCCCCGAGGACGAGGCTAAGTTGTCTTTGACGGATCCGCGAAAACCTCAAGTGGAGTTAGTCTCAACGACAAACTCATGGTAGGTACCAAAGTTCAACAGGACATCTTTCAACTTTTACTACGATTCCGATTCCACGAATATGCCTTCACAGCTGACATTGAGAAGATGTACCGACAAATTAGTGTGACCCCGTCGGATTCAATCCTACAAAGAATTCTCTGGAGAAGGTTCCCTGCTGACCCCATTCAAGAATTCAGACTGACTACAGTGACGTATGGAACAGCTTCAGCCCCATTCTTGGCCACCAGAGTCTTGAAACAATTAGCTGAAGACGAGGGAACATCCTTTCCTCTTGCAAGTAAAGTGGTTCTTCGTGATTTTTATGTCGACGACCTCATGAGCGGATCTGACACCATTGAATCAGGCCTACAAACCCAAACTGAGGTAATTTCAATGTTTCAACGTGGTGGGCTCGCCCTGAAGAAATGGTCGTCAAACTCTTCTGAACTTTTGGAATCACTTCCATTGGAATATCGTGAGACCCAACTGCCCCTAATGATCGACTCTGACGATTATATCAAGGCTTTTGGTCTTCATTGGAATCCTGCAAAAGATAATTTCTTCTTCCTGGTCACTTTGACGAAGGAAGTCAAGACAATCACGAAGCGTTCAATACTTTCCCACGTGGCCAAACTTTACGACCCTCTCGGATGGCTGGCTCCCGTGGTAATCGTGGCCAAGATTCTGTTTCAACAACTCTGGCTCATTGGTGTTGGTTGGGACGAACCATTACCTTAAAATGTAGAAGAGAAGTGGACAAATCTCCGTGGACAACTATTGTCGATTTAAAATATTCAAATCCCTCGCCGAGTGATCGTTGACCCACCATGTACTTTTGAGCTACATGGATTTTGTGACGCCTCAGAACTGGCCTACGGAGCAACACTTTACATTCAATCAGTTGGCTTAGCCGGTCATTTAAGCGTTCATTTGTTGTGTGCGAAAACTAAGGTGGCCCCAGTGAAAAAGGTTTCTCTCCCACGTTTGGAACTGTGTGGTGCTGTGTTACTATTCCGACTGGCTAAAAATGTGATCAAATCAATTACTGTAGAACTTAGCCTTGTACAGGCCTGGACTGACTCAACAGTAACCTTGGACTGGATTTCGGGATATCCTAACAAATGGAAAACTTTTGTGGCCAACCGTGTATCGGAAATTCAGGAAATCATTCCCCCTAACCAGTGGCGTCACGTGCCGTCGAAAGACAATCCTGCTGACCTTGCTTCACGTGGTGTATTACTCACACTCTTAATCGATAGTGAACTATGGTGGAATGGACCTGCTTGGTTTTGTAAAGACACAGAATTTTGGCCTAGTTCCAGTACATTTTGGAATAAAACTACAACAGAGGAAAGGAAAGCGAAAGTTTTGACTTTTGTGGCAGTGACATTTGACCTTGACCTCTTGTCTCGATTTTCGTCATTCAGGACGGTCCAACGTGTGACAGCGTTCTGTCTTCGTTTCGTGAGAAACTGCCAACTCCCCCGAAATGAACGGACTGCTGGATTCTTGAGTACAACAGAATTGGCATCGTCAACTCAATTTTGGGTGAAAATTGTGCAACAACAAGAGTTTTCAGAGGTGATAGACAACTTTAAATCTGGAATTTTGAAGACTGGGTCACTTCAATCTCTTAGTCCATTTCTGGACAAACATGGTCTACTTAGAGTGGGTGGAAGACCCCGCTATTCTAAGCTTTCATATGACAAGAAACATCCTATTGTTTTACCGAAGAATCATTCGTTGACCGAACTCATTGTCAGGTCTGAGCACATTCGGTTACTCCACGCTGGTCCACAATTACTCCTTTCATCGATTCAGCATCGGTTCTGGGTCATTGGAGGTCGCAGTGTTGTGAGAAAAATTGTCCATAAGTGTGTGACGTGTTACCGTGACCAAGCAGTCACATTGCAACAACAAATGGGTGACCTTCCTCTTTGTAGACTGGAACCTACACGTCCATTTCTGCGAGTTGGAGTCAACTTTGGTGGACCGTTCCTTGTGAAATCTATGAAGGGTCGTGGTGGTAAGATTACAAAGGCTTACCGTGCACTGGTCAGTGATCTGACAGCTGAGGCATTTATTGCTTGCCTGCGGCGTTTCGTTTCTCGTCGTGAAAAGTGTGCTGACATTTTCAGTGATAACGGGACTAATTTTGTGGGTGCAAATGGTGAACTAAAAGATCTTTACCGTCTGGTAAAGTCACAACAATTCAATCAAGACATTGTGGACAATCTGTCTGGTGATGGTATTCACTGGAACTTTATTCCACCCAGGGCCCCTCATTTCGGTGGACTTTGTGAAGCTGGAATCAAATCTGTGAAAAAACACCTCAGAATCGTCGTTGGAAATACAGTCTTGACATTTGAGAAACTTCATACTGTATTAACACAAGTGGAGGCTTGCCTGAACTCTCGTCCTCTGTGTCCAATCTCCACGAACCCGACCTACCTAAGTGTGCTGACCCCGGGACATTTCCTTATTGGTAAACCATTGTGTGCAGTGCCTGACCCTGACCTTTCACACCTAAAAGTGAACAGACTCTCTAGTTGGCAGTTATCACAATCCATTTCTCAACACTTTTGGAAGCGTTGGCGGATGGAATATTTATCCCAGATCCAACAACGTCCTAAGGGGTTCAAGGAAAAAGTCAATATCAAGGTCGGTGATCTTGTCCTCATCAAAGAAGATAACCTTCCTTCTCTAAAATGGAATATGGGCCGTGTACTGGAGATACACCCAGGCAAAGACTATCGTGTTCGCGTAGCGACTTTGAAAACCACCAATGGAACTTGTAAACGCCCAATCGTCAAGATATGTGTACTAACATTTGACCTTCAAGCTCAAATTTGACCCTCAAGGTGGGCGGTATGTTCAGGCTCTAATGTAAAATAGCCCTATTGCAGCTAGTGTGATTCTCACGACATCTAGCTATCGTTACTTGCTTATAGTATAAAATCGATTGTGTCATTTTCTTTTTTCCTGTCAAATTCAAGAACCATGTTCTCTCGTATTCAATTCAGTTCTGTATCAACCTCGTTCGTGTTAAGACTCAAACCTGGAGTCGTCCTCATTCAACCATTTCGTGTGTGAATAAATCACTGATTAATTTTACAGTTAATTACGTGTGTTGTTGTGTGTGGTCAATGACTTCACGAGGAAGTTCAATTCGACTTATCAATTATTCCAGCAGTGTACTAGTTAGCCATTCTGCACAGTTAATGCAAGTCAGACCGGTATTCTCGTTATCAAAAACAGACTGAAAACTGATCCATGATCAGTGACGCTTAAGATAGAACACTGTGTTATGAGAAAATGTAAATTATTTTGGATTTTCGTCTGGCCATTCGTAAAATGCCGGCCAGAGGGATGAAAATTATGACAAAAAAATATTTTGTATGTTTGTAGGTGATTGTGGTGAGGGTCCGTTAAATAGAAAAAAAGTAATTTGACTGTACAGTATGTGAAATAAGTCACGCTCCTCATGTGAAATGTCTGGCCGGGGAATGACATTTTTGAAATAATTTTTGCGATTGACAAGAGAAGTTGTGCGGATGATAATCCCGCGGCATGAAATGATATTTTTGGTTGACAAGGGATGTTGTGCGGGTAATAATTTTAAATGATATATTGGGCGAGGTCAACAAGGTACGTTGTGCGGATGTTAATTTTAAAATAATTTTTTGTGTTGTTCTCACAACACGTGCAGAAAAGTTAGTAAAAAAAAGAAACGTTACGTGCTCGCAACACAAATGCTCAGGGTGGTGCATAAATAATTTCAAGCTCAGAAACTGTCAATTCTTTTTATTTATTTCATATTTGCCTTGACTTATGAGTGTTTTTGTAATTTTCTCGATTAAAACCGTGAATCGAGGATAACATTTTCGTGCTTGTTAATCTTGATTAGTCCTTGAAATTGACCGTAAGCAATCAAAGTACATTATCAGTAATTGAGGACACTCCATATGGAGCAAAATTTAATGGATATTTATTCAATTTTCCCATAGACGCATCGCCCGCTCGTCTCGTAAATATCACATCACTTATGCCCATGCTGCCGATCGGCAGTGCCATTGACTTCGTTTGACTTCACGGATCGGGTAAATAAAATTTTCCCCATTTTCCAGTCGATGTAGAGGTTGGTGAGATTCCGGATTCAACAAATGTGTTCGCATGTAAAATATGACTTGCTCAATTTCAATTGTGCATTTCTTTGTTGAGTCTGCGCACGACAGTGCAAATTCGGGAGAAGACCTACGCAAGGTGATTCTGAGTCGACAGTTTGATGGTAAATAGCGTTTCTGTGTGAATATTCCATCACACAATTTTCCAAGCACCTCAAATGTTGCCTTTATTTTTGCATAATCCAAACCGAAACTTGGATTTTTTGCGGGGTCATATTCCTCGGGACTGGTGTCTTTGTAGTAGAGAGAAGCGGTCATTTCTGAATCTTTAACTTCTCCGCCATTTGCGAGAAGTGTTCTAATCCGAGAATGGTATGGATGTAAAACGTTTAATTTTCCAATGGCCGTTCCATTCAATTCAACCGTACACGTGGAAAACAACCTGCGGCAACAACGTCTGTATGTGCCAGGGTTGTCCCGTCGTCAGTCGTGACTTCCGCTTTGAAATAGATGAATGACTCGAACGGATCCAAGTAACGAACTCCATTTCCATTTATTTCAAATTAAATTTCAGTACCTTTGATATGTGTGTTGTCAATGCTATTCGTGGTGTAGAATGCTTGATAATCACTCAAAATGACAGTTTCGTGTGTGGCCGGGGTAGAGAAGACGTCAACTTCAGAGCGAAAAAATGATAAAAAACGGCTACATTAGTGACACTTTTTTGTTACGGCATTTCTCAGAATGCGGAAAGGTGTGTGATCTCCACATTGATAGAAATTTTTGCATTGTTACCATTTAGTTCAAAGTATTTTTTATCACATCTCTCAACATTACTGACATCTTGATTTCAAGCAGCTGAGGCTTTGCACTTCTACCTCCTGCGGCCACTATATGTGTCCCCATTTTCTCGAGTCCAAAATATAAAAGGCAGACGAATTAATTAAATATTTAAAGGCAATTACTTCATATTTGTAGCGATTGACCACAGCATCATTTCCAATTTGGATAGTTTCCTCTTTATCCTCAGAAGCACTGCTATCACTAGTGGAGGACTCAGGTTTTTGTATTCCAAACGGAAATGTTCTGTGAGACATGGTTTCTGCCTGAGTGTTGAGAGACGCCTGAATAAAAATGTCGAAACGCTATGATTTTATAATATTAACATGTAACATTCAATTTTTTTCGTCATTAACTCAATGATGAAATGATACAAAAATAAACTTGATTTTAATAATATTATTGCGATTTGATGATTTTGATGGTACAATAAAATGGCTTATATTAAAAAAAATCTTGAAATAAAATGTTATGATTTTATAATATTAACATGTAGGAGAATCAATTCGAATCAACTCAAATCGATTAGAACGAAATAGAACTGATTCGGACAAAATTGAATCGTTTCGAATTGTCTCGAACCAATTAGAATCGATTAGAACTATTTAGAACGGTTTAGAATTAGGTGGAACTGTTTAGAATCAATTAGACTAAATTCGAACGATTCAGACCGCGTCGTCAAAATTATCACCCGCACAACGTCCCTTGTTGTCCTCGTCCAAAATATCATTTCAAAATTGTCACCAGCACAACATCCCTTGTCAACCAAAAATATTATTTCAAAAATTTTGTGCAGCGGGATTATCATCCGCACAACTACTCTTGTCATTCGCAAAAATTATTTCAAAAATGTCATTTCCCGGTCAAACATTTCACATGATGAGCGTGATTTATTTCACGCACAGTACAGTCAAATTACTTTTTTTTACTCCACAGACCCCCACCACAATCACCTACAAACATACATAATATTTTTTTGTCATAATTTTCGTCCCTCTGGCCGGCATTTTACGAATGGCCAGACGAAAATCCAAAATAATTTACATTTTGTCATAACACAGCACATCCACCCAACATATTCGTATGACTACGCTTAGTTATTGCGAAAGGCGGAACGACTGAGCTATACAATTGTCATTGGTGTGTGTGTGTGTTACCGTGTGTCTGTGACTGCTCTAGAGGGCACATCTCTTGTCCGATTCTTTTCATACTTGGTAAGTAGGAACCAGGGCCTCTTGGCTCCGGCTAAGTTCATTAGCCAGCCAGATCGGACTACTACTAGGGGTACTTGACTATATAAACCCGGTCAACAGACACCCTTATCTAAATCAATTCTTACGAAGCTCATGTGTTTCTGTTGCAGCGGTAATTTTACACTGCGCTTCGTGTCTGACTGTCTGCTGAGGGTAATTTTTCGCCATGCCGATCATACAGAAATAGAACACAGTAAATATATAGTGATAAGTTACGAAGCGGCAACCAAAAATTACTAGGTGTTTTGTAAAAACGACAAAAAAAAGTAGTTTTTTGTACCAAATAAGCGCTTTTAAATCAACTTATTAAACGTAAATTTTATTTTTGTCGGCGTTGTTTATTTTTGAAGTACGCCCTATATATTGTCTACATCAAAACCTTAGCAACCATTCCATACGGCTAACCTATTGTCTCAAATTTTATTTTATCTTTCAAGGACATTGTCCGTAACTACCTTTTGAATCCGTTTCTAGCCGGAACAGGAGATAAATACCACACGTATTGTTCAATTGCGCTTCCAATTATACTCGTTTCATTAATTGACGGATTGTCTTCAAATTCGGGCTACGTTGTCAAGGGATCCTTAGATCTTCAAGACAGTGTCTGAGACCAGCGTTTGACATCCGGTTCTAGCCGGAACAAGTGTCGAACTTCAAACGTTTTTCTCAATTGCGCTTCCAATTGTATTTGTATTTGTTTCATTAATTGACGGAATGTCTACAAATTCGGCATACGTTATTGCAAAAGGCGGAATGACTGAGCTATACAATGGTCATTGGTGTGTGTGTGTGTCTGCACTCTACTGGTCACAGTTCTTGTCCGATTCCCTTGAAACTTGGCATGCATAACATTTGGGCCATAGCTCCGGTCAAGTTTGTTGGACAACGATATCGGACTACCGCTAGGGGTACTTGGCTATATAAACCTGGTCAACAGACACCTCTATCTAAATCTAGTGTTACGAAGCACATGTGTTTCTGTTTCTATCATTATAAAGTTACGAAGCGTCAACTGATACTACATAGTTGTTTCGTAAATTCGACAAAAAGAAAAAAGTATTTTTCTTTACCAAATCAGCGCTTTGAAATCTACTTATTAGAGATCGCCAGCGGAAATTTGAGAACAAAATTATTTAAACGGTAGAGCGCAAATTGTATTTTTATCTCGCTAACTTGCTTATTTCTCAACTATACCTCGTGCAATCACCACCCTAACAATCATACATGTGTCAAACTTATTGCACAATTGCGTTTCCAATTATGCTCGTTTCATTAATTGATGGATTGACTTAAAGTTTTGCATACGTACTCGAGGGCTCCTTGGCTTTCCCGGACATTGTCGATAACTATTGTATATTTCATAAAAGCTGTCCGGATTTTCCTCGTAGCCAACCGGTTTTTGTTTACGTTTTAGTGTAAATAATATGTGCTAGTGTATTGAAAAACCCAACGGTGCATTTCTTTGCTACCCGAAAACATCCGGCCAGCTTTGCATATACGCTGTATTTACATAAACTAGAATTTTTGTTTCAAACGAACATATCAATCGGCTGATTAAATACTCTGGCATTCATGTTGAATTGGGATATCAATATTGCCTATTCATTATACTGCATTTTTAAAGTGCCAACTTCCTTCTTTTGTCGGACCGGTTGGGTTGAAGGCTAGGCTAGTAGTCCGGTCAACGAACGTCCTGGGTTTGATTCCCAGATTTGGTTTAAATTTTATACAGTCTGTTTCCCTTTCAAATTTTCCGGTAATTCATTCCTTATCAAATCACGTCCAGGGCAAACAGAAACAAACAGGCTTTTTGGCCCGGCCCAATCCGGCCCGAAATATTATTTTTTTGCGGCCCGTTTGTTTATAAGTCCGGACACGATCTCGATTATTTTCTCGATGATTTTAATCTCGAAGTTGAAGTGAATAAAAAAAATTGAAGTTAAATCTTAAAAATGCATTCTATTTTCATTAAGGAGTAAACAATGCCATTTACTCAGATTTTGCAGGAGAATTGAAATTGAATAAAATAGTTGAAAACTAAAAGAAAGCCGTGCAATTTTGGTTATGACGAGCATTGTCTGTCGATCCCATTATAGCAATATTGGAAACGTCTATATAGAACAGTTAGGTATAACAATATTGAAAGCGCCTATATGGAATAGTTATATATTATAGAAAGTTTGAGATGATGATCAACATCCAACCATAACGGTTATATAATCATCACATTCTTGGATACAGCTATGCAGAACCGTTTCTATAATGATAAATGTTATACATAATGCAGCTATATAGAACAACACAACAATTGCCATACTGCCATAACAGTCACATCAACTCACAAAGTTGGAAGCAGCTATATGGAATAGTTGTTTATTACAGGAATTGGTAAAAACCTATATAGAAGATTTATACTTAACAAAAATCTTGGAAGCAGCTAGGTAGAGCAGCTAGATTATTTGCTTCAACGACTTTATTTCTTTCCGGCGTTAAAACCAATGCGCTTCCGTACCAATTGGTTTAAGAGGTATCGCTTCGATTCACATTTACGACAATATCATTCATTAGTTTCTTTTCCTTGATTTTCCTTTACACATTCTAAGAAGACTTTACACATTCTAAGAAGGTGCTTTGCTTCATTACCAATTGGTTTAAGAAGTATCGCTTCTATTTACATTCACAAAAATATCATTCATTTATCTCTATTCCGAAAATTATTGTCTGTCATTACTTCCACAAAACTTTTTACTCAATCTACTAAGTCACTTCGCTTTCTTACCGATTGGTTAAAGAAGTATCGCTTCTATTCACATTTCGAAGCAAATCATTATTTCTTCTTCATAACAAAATTTATTTTTTATTTTTGCTTCCAAATTTATTTTTCTATTTTTTTACTACTTCTATTTTTATGAACGCTTTGCACAATGTTGATTCGAAACCCTTTGTATTTCTTTTCATTAAGAAAATTAATTTGTTGTCTTGCTTCCCCAAATTTATTTTCCTCCAACTGGTAAGGTAATTTGCTTCCTTACCGCTTGGTTTAAGAGGTATCGCTTCTATTTATATCATTCTTTCCTCTCCATCAGAAAAATTATATTTTCTATTTTTGCTTCCAAATTTATTTTTTTATTTTTTTACTACTTCTATTTTTATGGACGCTTTGCACAGTGTTGATTCGAAACCCTTTGTATTTATTTTCATTAAGAAAATTAATTTGTAGTCTTGCTTCCATAAATTTATTTTCCTCCAACTGGTAAGATACTTTGCTTCCTTACCGCCTGGTATAAGAGGTATCGCTTCTATTTATATCATTCTTTCCTTTTCATCAGAAAAATTATTTTCTATTTTTGCTTCCAATTTTTTTTTTATTTTTTTACTACTTCTATTTTTATGAACGCTTTGCACGATGTTGATTTGAAACCCTTTATATTTCTTTTCGTTACGAAAATTACTTTGTATTATTGCTTCCCCCAATTTCTCTTCCTCCATCTGGTAAGGCACTTTGCTTGCTTACCAATTGGTTTAAGAGGTGTCGCTTCTATTCACACTTGCTAACACTACCGTTCATTTCTTTTCATGACTATTTTTTTTATAATTGCTCCAACCTTTTCTTATTTCAAAACAATTGGACTCATGGATGCTTTGCACGATGTTGATTTGAAACCCTTTGTCCATTTTGTAAGTTGTATGTGGCTTTTTTGTTGTTGCTTCTCTTGTGTTTTAAGCTTTGCTGTCTGCGATCTTTATTACTCGTTGTGGAAACCAACAAACGTAGACTCCGTGCTAAGTCATGTACCGTTTTGCCGCGCTCTAGATTTTCTAATTATTTCTGGCCTATTACTTTGGAGCATAGACATCACTAAGGAGCACTTTTAGGAGATAATCCCATCTCTCGCATTCAAACGCACGGACGGACGGACAGACAGACTGGGCATCCGCAATAAGTCATTTACTCCGTATATTACGTCGCACGACTTAATAATGAGTGTATTACAATTTAAATTTAAAATTGCTAATATATTTGAAACAAAACAAAGATTAAAATTCAAATTAAATCTAACCGGTTTATTGAACGAAGCTTGAATTTTGGTTTAAGGTCGCGTGATTGCGGGTATAGAATTAGCATTTGATAATTCGCAGAACACATAGAGATGACATTTGCATTTGAGTCATCCGCTTCTCGGCTTCATTGGGATAAGATTGGTGAACGGGCCATCCTTTGTCGGCCCGGCCTGATCCGGCCTGTCCGTTTTTGAGTCCGGGCCCGGTCCGGCATGAAATATTTTTTAAAACATCGGTCCGGCCCGAACCGGCCCGTTTGTTTTTAAGCCCGCCCGATCCGGCCCGTTTGTTTTTAAGCCCGGGCCCGATCCGGCTCGAAAGATTTTTACATTTTTTCGGTCCGATCCGTCGGAAATACGTGCCGGGCGGAGCCGGCCCGGCCCGTTCACACCTCTAAATGGCTCCTCCTCATTCTCGGCTTAATGCCAGCAGTTAGCTGGCCTGGGTTTGTTGTACTTGACTGTAAAATATTTGGTCTGACTTTGTGTCGGGCCGGTTGGGTTGAAGGCTAGGCTAGTAGTCCGGTGAAGGAACGTCCTGCTCCTGGGTTCGATTCCCAAATCCGATCTAAACTTTTTACAGCTAGTTTCCCTTTCAAATTTTCCGGTAATTCATTCTTTAACATCGAATCACGTCCAGGGCAAACACAAAAACTTTCAGTGCCGACTGTCTATGTCCGATATTTCCAGGCACTTATGACTGAGAGTGTAACGTAACATAGAAAAGATTGCATCGATGGTTGTTTCGTACCAATTTTTACATCTCTGGGCGTATCGAATCTCCAAGCGGAATAACCCAAGATCCATCACGCAGTGAGGTCTAAAACTTCTTTTGCACGCTATCGTCACTACATTTTCATCGACACTGGGGAAGAGGACATTCGTGCCCAAATATTACCTTCACTCCTATGTCTAGTGTTGGGTAAAGGACAGAAATTAGAAAGCAAGAAATTGGCGAGAAGAAGGCACGAATCTCCTCTTTCCCGCCAGTGTCAATGAAAAATTAGTCACGATGGCGTGCAAAAGTTTTAAACCTCACTTGTCAAACGAATTTCTCACTTTTTGTCTGGCTCCACTTCATTTCGCTACTGAAGGGTTACGTGCCCCCTTGCGTACATAATCCTAATGAAAAGAAGACCCGACCCGCCCGGATTATTTCCAAAGAGCCTTCATGAGTGACCCGAACCGTTCGGACTAACAATGATGACCCAATCCACTTGCGTTCCAACTCCAGTAGTGCAACTTGTGCTATGTAGACGGAGACGGAGATAGATATTGCATTCATTCTAGGATTCCTTTCCTATTGAATTAGAATGAAGAAGAAGAACTCTAAGACAAGCTCATAAAAGTTTTCAAATTCAAAGTGAAACGACACAAGTTTTTTTTTTGGGAAGAGAGAAAGGAGGAAATAAAAGGAAATAGATGAGGGGAGAAAGTAAGTTAAAACTTTGACAGTAAGTAACAAGTATGTAAATGTGATTTGTCTAGGAGTACCAAATCATCCCATTCCATTTCTCTAGCTCCTTATCCCTACCCCATGACAATGAGCATAAAATAAAAAATAAGTAGATGTCTCCCAGAAAATGGAGGGAAAGAGACGCAGACGACGAATCGGACAAGGCGGGTATTCTCAGAAGGGACAGTTATCACATGCAAAACGCATAATATTTTTTTAAACATGGTCCCCACGTTTACGACAGTTAATTCGGACAGTTTTGAGAATTGTAGTATTTTGAGTTCATTTCATTCACGACCCCTGGGAAGATTCTGTATTTTTCATTCAAAAATATTGAACGATATCCGAAGACTTGGGTCAATTACATTGGTAATTGTAATTAATTACATTCAGAATCCCAGCTGTAATTGTAATTGAAAGCTTTAGAACTTGTGTGTAATTGTAATTTGTAACTGAATTTATGTTTTTCTCAATTACTTTTACAATTACTCAAAATTTTGACCAGCAAATACAAAGATGTAACTATGACGTTAGCACACATAAAATAATGATTTGGAGAAAGTAATTTGAATTGTAATTTGTAATTGTAATTGTAATTGTATTTTCAATTACAATTACGTATTTGTAGTTGAAATCAATTACATTTCCATTTTTGTCCACGTAATTGTAATTGAAGTTAATTACTTTCGAAATTTCTCCATGTATTTGTAATTATAATTAATTACAATCAGAAATGAGGGTGTAATTTGTAATTTGTAATTAATTAATTTTTAAAGTAATTGACCCAAGTCTGGATATTCGAAACTCTTTGGATTTTTTATCGGGTCCGTTTGTTTACATGAGAAATCATTTCCTTGTGAGTTTAGAACTGAGCAAAACCGAAAGTACTGAATAGTTTTCCATGAAGAAGACGGACGGAGTTGAATGTGGAAAGAGATGTTGAGCACTAAAGACATTAAGTTGACAAAGGACAAAAGTTGTGGACGAGCCAAAGTCATCCAACCAATCCAATGTATTAGACTCATAAGGATTTTAAAAGGAAAATAAAATATTCACATGAACTCCAATGTGATCCGGGCGGGACGGACACTCTCCCAAAATGTACATTTCTGGGCGGGTCACACACAACTTCTGTAATTTAGAACTAATATTATTTTTAGTGTCTGGAAAGTTTCAGTCATTAAATTCCGATCTCAATCAAATCCTTCCACTTCCGTCTGTATCAAATCTACTTCGTACATAGATCGAATTTAGCAAGGAATGTTAACGCCCTATTTTATAGTGAGTTAATTTCTCATAGCTTTATGGGTCGAGTACCCTTTATCGTTTCGCTATGTCAAGGGTTCGATTCCTTCCGTCTGCACACATTTCCATAGTTTCCAGCTCCGAATGTTGACAACAGCGAAAGCTTTTATGCTGGCTCTTAACCGTAATAAAAGTAATTAATTAACTAATTATAAATGAATTGATGGACGAGTTAAGTTTAATTAGTTAGAAATACGTTACAAGTAATGGTTTATTTACAGAAAGACATTTTGATCCTTATTATTATTATCATTACAGTAAAATGTATGTCTTACAGTCTACGAGCAACTATCAGTTGTACACCATTTTCTGACAAGGAAGCCATTGCACTCGTAAAATTCAGATCAATTCACAATTACCGTAAATGACGGATTAGAAAAACGGATTTCGACACAAATACGAACTCAAATAGAAACCGGCGAATTACGGATAAGTTGTACCAGAAGAGCACGTAGTTTAATTTTCACATTGACCCAGCATTCAATTAGAATTCGGGGTCAATTTCTAATTCGCCATTTACTGTAAATTGGTATTTCAAATGTCCTGGTCACGAATACAGTAATCTTGTCATATTTACTACGAAAAGCTATATTAGCAATTCTGTTAATTTTGTTTTAGGTTTCAATCAAAAATAAGCGAAAAGTTTCTAGCGGTGAATTAACACTTGATTTTTGGAAAATTGTGCATATTCGTACAGTAATTCGTGCTCAGAACACTTGAGTGACTTGAGATTTCTCGCTTTGGTTAATGAATGAATCTGATTTTGACATGAACAATGGTTTCCTTGTGAACTCATCCCGATTGTCCACCAATGTTTTATATTCTTTTCCATAAGCTTCTATTAAAAAAATAACATTCAAGGAAAAGCTTTGCAATCATTTCTTACAATTTATGACGACTTTTCAAATAACAGACTTTCTTTTTCCTCACATTTCCGTCTCCTCTCCCCCGCATTATTATAAATAGCCCTGTTTATATCATTAACTATGTACAGGGTGGTTCATAATCATTTCGCCCGTCTCAGCTGTTGAATCTAAATGTTGCCGCGGAAATGAAGTCCGATACCAACATAACTTGACAACGCTTTCGCTTTCTTATGTGAGCTCTTATAGTCCATTGTAAATCTGATATTTCCATGACAATATTCAGATTGGACACAGTGTGAAAATGACGAACGGTTATGAACTACCCTGTATTTATAACACAGGGCGTTCCCGAGAAGGAGTAGAATTGTTTCTTCATTTTTGGCGTGGTTACAATAATTTATGTTACCGTCAAAGAAAAAGATAAAATTTTACCTTGAATGTAAAATGTAACATAATTTCTTGTAACCACGCCAAAAAAATTAACATGCAACAATTCTGACATTCTTTGGGAACACCCTGTATTTAATTTATTATTATTACAAATGCTGAAACTAATTTTTTTGAAAAACAAGTGTTTGGAAATAATTTTGCAAATAATTTCATTTTGTACAAAAGCTCAAAAATGAAGACATTAGTCCTAGCATTTCATTGTTTTGTTTTTGCCACTAATTTTATGTGAAGCTCAATAATGTTAATTGTCTTGGAATCATGACCAATTTCATGGAATCATGACAGCTGTGACTGTGACCTCGACCTCTGCAATCTTTCAACAAGGGAAGTCGAGGACATGAAACTCAAGAGAGTCAGAAATATACAGACGAGGTAGATTAAATTTGGATGGATTGGTTTGGCGCTTGAGGATGCGGATGTCATGCTCAAATC
>JAQGCA010001927.1:0-15399 GCA_034698945.1 Protaphorura quadriocellata
CTCCCCGAATGAGTAAAAATTGTATCATTTTGTAAATCGGTGACTTGAATCCCCATGATTACTTTTTTGTAATATTTGTCGGATAACCTAATGAGGGTCCTGTCAGGAATTTGTTAATTAAAAAGAATGTGTAATCTATTTTTTTTTGCTATGCATTTTCTTTCGTTCATTAACCTATTCTGTTAGTAGCATATATTAAGCCATTAATAAAATGTAGAACACGGTATGAGAATTAGCTAAATGTAGCGTGGCTGAGCAGCTGTCTCAAAATAATAGGGTTTGTCCCCAACAGGGACCACCACAAAAAACAACCACCTCTTTTTTGCTTCCTGGGTCTGGCTCATTTAATTTAGTTTTCACTCAGACGATGGTGATAAAGGTTGTAGAGTCTAACGAAGCCATTGCTTTCTCTTAAGGAAAACGGAATACAACCGGGCAGGGCATTGAATTCTTCCTAATTAATATTTTTAATTCTATCTCATCATAGAATCATTTATGAAAATTCTCAAGTACTTTCTTCGTATACATTGGCAATATTGGGTTACATTCCATTTGGTCGGTCTTGGGAGCTACGGAGGTACCCCAAGGTGTACCAGGAAAATTCTCCTTAAAGTATTCCGAATACATTGTCAGTTTGATGGGATTGAACCCTCCACATAATCAAATGATGCGGGACGTAACGTAACTACTTTTCGAGATTTTTTTTTGTAAAAATGTGAGCATATACACGACTAGTAGTTAAGTATACAAAAATGAACATGTTTGGGCGTGGCGGACAGTGTGCACATTGTTGTGGACATAAATAAAGATTTGATTGGTAAAATGATTGATTGTTGAATTTGAAGAAATCGTGGAGGTGTTGGTATTTGACGTAGCAAGGATTATGCAAACACATACATATATACCTCTTACATAGGGCGGTTCATAATAATCTCCCCTAACTTTCATATACGGTATTGTACAAGTTTTCAGACAAAACGTAAGGGCAGGGAACCTTAGCTAGGAAGAAATCTCCCTGTAAGATCAATTTTTTAGATGTTGTGCCCCAAGTGAACCCTCCTGGCCAAAATTGGATGCAACCGTCCGTTTAACCCCAGGAGGTCAGCAAAGGTCATTGTAGGGTCACCATTAGTGAAGTATCATACGAATTCTGAGGTCACATATTCATTTTTAGCTCTTGATTTCATGGATGTGTCACTTGTCTAGAGAAGTCACTCTTGAGACCTCATCAACCCAGACAATAAAAACAAGATCTCCGACGACCAGGTACGCGTACGGTGCGAATAACGAAGGCAGGTGTGCGTAAGTGTCATTGTTTATGAAACACACTGTAATATATGGAATACCTTGTAGACTTACCTTCAAACACAGTACCATTACAGTACGAGTGGAATTGAAATGATGTCTGTGTATGGTAAATCTATAGAAAAAGAGTATTGTGTATAGGGGCATGGAAAATGGAATTCAACAATGGAATGGTCGAGTCAACAATGAAATGATTTACAATCGGTCATAAACTTTTACTTTACATTTTACCTTTAGCCCGAGCCCTTCCAAAATATCAAACTCAAGAATGATTTGTTGTACGTAACCCTGTGCACTGCACTTGCACTGCCCGCGTTGTTGCAATTGCCATGCCACGTAACCCATAATTGGAAATAACTCAAAAAGATATATAACGATGCGAACCGGAACGTGAACGTACGTACGCTACGAGTAAATTAAAATCAGGTGGGTGATTTATTATGTCAAGGTTTGATCTTGTAGCTGAAAATACAAAAATCTTCATTAGTAGTGCCTTATCAGTCTATTTAATGTTTCAATGTAATAAAATGTCTTGGAATGTAAGACAATCCAGTGGATTAGCACAGCCAGCGTCATCTGACTCCTTGGATCTTACGAATACGCACGGTTTTCTTCAAATATGCTGGCAACGGCGCCACTAGTGTCAGAAATGCTTCCATCGCGTAGAACCATTGTAATAATCCTCAAATAGACTGCTATGCATTGCGCATCATTTTAAACATCACATTTAAAGCAACTTTCTTAAAGTCGTGAACGATCTAAAAAAAAATTATGTAATTAATTACAATTTCTACGAAATCAAAAACGGCGCCAAAATTTCGAACGAGCCATTTTGTTTTCTGTTGAAATATGACTAGGAGTCTTTGAAAAAGACCGGTCCTTTACCTGAATTACAATTGTATGGTTTCCTTAAGAAAACTGGAGTAATTTCAACAATGGATTGGAATACAAAGCTAAAGATTTTATTTTTCCCATTGCATTGCATTGTTGAAGATTAAATAGAAGTCTGAGTCTCTGAGGTTTTAAGACTCTGGATTGTGGCAGGAGGGAAATGTAGAACTGTTCCCAAGAAAGGGGAAACTTAATCTCCTCCACCATCTCATTTTACTCTTTCTACTTCTCACCCTGTCTAAAAGCAAAAGCAAACGACATGGCATGAATGGTATAAACAAGGTTCATAAGTGCTTTAGACAAAATTATGGAGGGTTATGTGACCCCATGTGTATATTTCCTAAGGAGGAAGTCTAGGAAAGGAACAGTAAAAGTACTGCCAAGGCTTTTATCTCAACTGTGCTGACTAGGCCAGTCTCTAGGTCCATTGTAGCCGATTTCTATCATTTGCAGGAGTACTATCATGCATACGAGGGTTCATCAACAAATAAGTTCCCTTTTATTCGTATCTTAATCCCAAAATTCAGAAGATTATCGTTTACTAATTGTGCGGAACATATATTGATTTACCCTCGTGCAAACTCATATTATACTTATTAAGCACAATCTGCATTGCTTGGACAATGATCGCACCGATGAAGTACTTAAAAAATCGTTGACAATTTATAATGGATTTTTCCAGTTATCATTTAAAAAAATTTGAGAACCCCTCCACAAAAATAACCCCCGGATTTCTCTATTAAAGCAGTTTAAGCCCCTGCCTGAGTGCCAGTGCCATGGCCATATGCAGCATTTTTTCGTCTTTACTGTTGACTATGTAGTTAAGCACTGCACTGGTTGCATGCTCGTTTAGGGTTTTATTTTACAAACCAGATTGGATTGGGAGGGTTGGTCAGACCTGTCACTCAGTTGCTGGTTAGCTTCGAGTGTTGATACACCTTGTGTGTGTGTGCTTCCAGGCCAGTTGGCAATTTATCAGTGGAAATGAATTAATGTAAAATGTTCTCAGCCACTGAGCATTCTTGTTATTAAATACAGCACAGACAGGATTTCCACTCAATAAACCCAGCACTCGGCACTCCGCGTTTAAAACAAATTGGAGTCATTCCGTAAAGTGGAAAAAGCCGGCTGGATTGTTTGGGAAGTGATGTGAAAAAGTTTGAAAATGTTGCCGGTTCTTTGGGATCCATTCAAAATTTTCCGCTGCTTCAGAGGAATTTCTGTTTTGTGGTTACGAGACGACTTACGACCCTGGGTCACGTGAACCATATTTTGGATTGAAGTTTTTAAAGTGATCGAGAAAATGGACGTGGGGGATTTGAAAATCCTGGAAAGTGAGCCAATTTCGATAAACGTTCCGAAAAAGAAAGTGAATGAGCTTGAAAAGTGAGACAATTTGGAGGAACGTTTCGAGACAACGTAATTAATGTTGAGACGTCGAGAATTATGAATTATCTCACTCGATTTCTGAGAATCTCAAAATATCCCGCCAAAAATTTGGTTTGAAACACGAACATAGTAATTTACGGGTACCGCCATTTTGTGAATCTCAAAATATGCATATTCGAAAAAGCGTCTAGAAAGGCGTCAATAGAATTTGGAAACATTCTACTGTAAAAACGTTTCGAAATTGGTCCTAAATATTTTCCATTTCTGTGACTTCGGACAAATCGACTAGAAAATCGAATGTAATATAAGCTACATAATCAGGAGCATCAATTTACGGAATTTAAGAAAACGAACCAGCCAACGGAAAAATGGCGTCATGGGCGTATAATTCGGATTTGGGAACCAGGAAGAATTCGGCACGCGCCAGCAAAATCGGATCACCTTTGTTTATTGTTTTTGTGATTCAGTTCATGTGTACTACAATGATCTCTGGGGCCAATTTGTTCTCAAGTGGAAGTGCGGAACATGGCCCAGGCCTTGGTCGTGGGCCAAATTCTAATTTAGACATGATGGATGATCATCATGATGAGTATCACGGGACGAGTGGACTTCTTCTAGGCCACGCTGATTCCGACCACCATCTTCCACCGCAAGGGCTTTGTGAACCTATCAAAATCGGTAATTGCTAATTCCACGATAATTCGACAACTTCTTCACTAGATAAGCTCATACTGTCGAAAGAAAAATAAATAGACGAGGATTTTCGAAAATTTGAGTTCAGCAGATGGTGGTTCGACTGCACTCTAGTTACCAGCCGAGTAAAACGCCTTACTGGTAGTAAATCGATTTAGCGCACCTGATTGCATTTAAATGGAAGAAAAAAGTCGCCGTTCGAGTCCCGGTGTTTGCGGTGCGGTTGTTCCCCGCGGTTTCCGGTTTGGTCCAGAAATTCCCGTCGATATGGTGCGGAGATTAAAATCAGATGTGGATGTCTGACGTGCATGGGTTTAAAAATCGGGACATAATCTCGTTAAACCCGGTTCGGGCAGTAAAAGATAACATCTGCAAGTTCTGTACGTACATGAACGTTGGGAAAGCCTTACCGGTTTCGGATTTCGGATCGGGAGATTGAAATCCTCGTATCTAATCTTGTGGGCGGGTGCGGGTGGGTTTCGACAAGACTTGGACTCCGACTTCGTTGTAGGTATTTTCTGTCTGCTAATGGGAAATCTGGTTTCGAAATAAACTTCAGAAAGGGGGAATGAAGTAGTACAGTACAGTACAGGGTCCGAAATATGCACAGTGACCGTAAATGGGGCTAAACCAATGGCAATAAACACTACCATTCATTACCATAATCCTTTTCCCTAATACTGAGGGTACCTTCCATCGAAAACGGACAATAACCAAATTTCTATGGAGAATTACACAACAATGATCCAAATGCCAATTAATGTGTGAACCTTTTAAATACGTACATATTTGGCGCCCTGTAAGCAAGACAACCGTACCCCACACTGTACTATGAGTTGAGTACATAAGTAAATTAAAATAAACCAGGAGCGCCAAGATAAGCTGACGCTGGGCTGTGCTGACAGACTTGCTTGCTTTTCTGTTGTGTACACACAAAACCAGCTGCCAAAACAACACTAGCTAAGCTAGCATTGGAAGGGTGCAAGAAACAGACCAAATAATTTTGACTACTCGGATATTCGGGGGCATGCACATGAACACACACGGCTATTTGTCTACAGACGTCCTTTATTTGATTTTCTATGCTCAGACATGGACTGCTCAGCCGTTACTAAAACATACAGAAATCTGAAGAACAATTCCATTATCTGGACCGTTACAAAATATTTACATAATCATTCACATTATGTATCGAAAAGTCGGTAATCGGACCATCAGGCTAGTTGATAAATTCATGGTCCTATTATCCGTCCTGCTTTCATTTCTCCAAGTTGGGGGTTCGATTCTTAAGGACTGGCAGTGGACTGGATAGACGTGCGCACTTGGAAGAGATTTTGGGAATTGAAGTGATTCCCTATTCCCTACTACTAGGCTATCACCGTTTCTTCCCTTCTGCTGAAAATGTACAGTCCTTCCTTTAAAGAGGTTTCCCTCCAGCTGGAGCCTTTTCCTACTACTAGGGGTACCCAGTCACAACGAGCTAATGGAAAGCTGTATACCCACGTGCCTGTACTTAATATGTGATGCGTTACTGGAGAATTTCAATTAATGCGTGTATTTTTATTAAGTGATCTATGAATTGCAAGGCAACCTAAAAGCTTTCCCCAGTAATGCTTAATTCAGAGCAATTTAACTGTTTGTTTGATTTCAAAATCAAATCTGCAAACGTACATTTTCATGTCATTGACAGCGAGCCTTGACGTCCTTACAAATATTGGAAATTAAAACATGTAAGAAAAAGTAAACATCAGATAATTAAAAACGATGGGTGATTAATCGTCACTATCCGTAATCGCGGTTAATAGCGATTAATCAAAATCGCGATTAGTTTTGCAGGTGGAAGTGGGGTGTCTAAAGAAAGCTGGCTGCCCAGCGGTGACCATTATGACATGCTTATCATTGTCGAGGTGTAAAGTCAGTTTGTTTGTTTCTTCGTATGTTTTTACTGCGCAAAATAGGCTAAAACACATATTGCGCAAATAATCGCGGCAAACTAACCGCCAAATCGCGATTATTTTGGCGATTAGTGATTAATCGTTAATCGCCAAACGCACGATTACCACTAATCGTCCCATCCTTAATAATTAAACTCGACAAAATTAAATAAATCTGAGTAGTGATTTCCAAGGAACTTACCAACAAGTCTGTGGTATTTGGGCCGATGCTGTTTTCACAACGAAAGGTTACTTTCTGTCTTTTAAAAATCCAACTCAATGCATGTTGGGGATGTTCAGTGGAACAACTATTATTACAGAAGATCGGATTTAATCGGCAATTTATTGTAATTCATATGCCAACCGGTTGTTTAGGATTTCTCAAAAAGGAAGAAATGGACACCATTATCGTGATGTCCGGACAAGAAATACTCCGTCCCATCTCTTGCCCATTGGAAATTTTAGAAATACCAAACAACCGTCCCGTAGAATCCACGCGAGCGCCCTATACCAAACTGACCAAATGTTCCCACCCGATTGAGCAGAACAAAATCAACAGCAAAAAAGAAAAGAAAAGAATGTTAAATTGACCAATTTTTAGTGATCCGCTGACATCACAACCGGTGACACGGAAGAGATAGTGTCTAGGCCGGTGCGGTATAGTGTCACCAGTTTGAAATAACAAACTCGTCTTTTCTTGAGTATAGACAGTACGAGCTTACCTATAGTATATATATATAGATAGTATATATAAAGCTTTGTCAACTTATGTTTGAGAATACAATGTTAAAATTAACAAGAATCGTTTATTCTTCTCTCCATCGAACATCGCACATCGCATATGTCCAGATAAATTTTATCAGAGCATGATGAAAGTAAATAATAAATCCGAGGATCATGCAATGAAAATGTTTGCTTACATTACATATACATCACAATCTGTCCTTGTCCTGATATCAATAATAGTATTTAGTATGATTACGTAAATATGTATGGTATCGCTATCACATAAATGTTACAGCAGCCGATCTCAAAATGACCGTCAAGATGAAAACTGTATCATGAATAAAATTGTATGGATAAATAATAAAAATACACATTGACATTCAGCATGCTCAGACGTCAAAAATATTGCTGTACATTTGGTTGGCTTGACTTTTCATTAGAACAAAGAATTCGAAAGTGGTCCAATCTGTTATTGAATCCGGGACCAACTCATGTATTAAAGCCTTGCACTTGAGCCTTACCAGCTTCCTTAAAAATCCATACGACAAACTGGCCGAGAAATAAACATCAAATGTGTGAAATTATTTTAAACCGTTGTGATTTAGGAATAAAAACTTAACAAGACGCCGCCGTCGGTCGCGTCGGTCACCGCCCCATTAATTTTGCTTTTGCTCCTGTTTTCTACATATTATTTATGTTCATGTACATGAAAAGAAATCACATCATAGGATGAGGAGGCGACGTGTCTCAAATTGCTTACTTGAGAAATAAATGGGTGGGAATTCGTAGAGAAATGTGAGTTTCTTCTTTTGTGACAAAAATCGTAAAATCATCCTCCTTCTTCCTTTTGAGTCAGAACATAATAATTTTAACCATCCGCGGCTCGACAGGCTCTTTAATCATGTTCAGGTTGACTGATTTAACTTGAGTCTGAATGACCACGCCTGGCCACGGCCTGAGTTCTACAAATGTCTGTATATTTCAAAACACCGAGTAAAAACTTGATGTGGTTACCTCAATCGAATTTTACGGCACGTTCAGAACTTGGACAAAAATATTTCGGTTATATTAGAATTAATCTTTGCAATATCTTGGTCCCCTGAAGTTTTCGTTAAATGTATCGATGGGGCCTCTGGAGTAACGTCTCAAGGAAAGAACCACCTCATCCCATGTAAGATTTATGAAACCGGATACATACGCTTAATTCTATGTCACGGCCAACACAAATAATTTTATCGCGCTATTTTGCCAATTTTATCAATATTTACATTCCAACGAACAGAAAACATAATAAATTCGCGTCATTTTATTATTTCATTCTCGTGCGTCATTTTCAATCCAATTTTAAGGATTTCTTGTCACGATTCACTCACTTCGCGCCATTCGCGCTCTGTTGTCTGCCGCCGAACCATAAAAGCTAGAGATGCAGATGGAAGGAAGGATGAGCGGAATGACGCTGAAAATTGGTAATGACAGAGCGCTGAGGCTTCAAAAGTCATGTAAGCAAGAAAAGAGATTATTTGCTTAGGAGATTTCCACGACTTCGACTTCGACTGCGACGCGACCGTCTTCTTATGCAATAATGGCTCACGGTTCCAGTGCTCAGGCTCATTGTTTATTTGTTTTTCAATATAACCAACACTCAATCCGGTAGCTGGTAGCTCCGATGCAGGCAGACAATTTTTTACAATAATTGTAAAAAATTGAGAGTAATTATTACTCTCTTCTACAGGGTGGTTCATAAATTAGTACGAGTGGAACTGCTAATTGTATATCTCACTTTCGTAAAGAATACCATAAATTTGGCAGCTAGTTTTAGGATGTTCTAAGTGTGTAACGTGTGCAAATAATGAAAATGTCTAATTTTGTTGTCGTGTAGCCTCAAAATGTATCTCACTATTATCCATGATATCCTGCCTGTTTGGCAGGAATTGGGCTTAGGAAAGTTCCATCTACCATGAATTGCGGGCGCGCTTAGTGGTCACATACACATGCGTGAGGCAAATTGATCGATATCATTCACATATTCTCTTGCTGCGCGCGCTGATATATTATATCTTGTAAGCTCGACGGCGCGGGGCAATGGACTATGAAATTAAATCCAAATGTAAATTTTTAGCTTCGTCATCATCATTGTGATTCTTCATTGATTGTTGTTTCATTTTTGATTAATTGAAAGGTTTGTGCATGGAATTGGGGTACAATCAAACAACAATGCCAAACTTGGTGGGTCATGACGTTCAAGGAGATGCAGACGCCTTGCTCCAGACATTCACTCCACTCATCCAGTGAGTACTTTTTAAAAAGTATTTAAAAAAAAACTACGTATTCAGAATTGTATGAAGTCTAGACGTTTCGCTTGTTATCACTATACTGAATATACATGGTGGCACATAACTAAAAAAAGCTATTTCGTGATAAGTGGTCATTTAACACATTTGAGAGCCCTACGACGAGTTTTGTACAGGATTTTATTGACGGGTCGAATATTAGCTATTTATTATTTGTTCAGTCTATAAAAATATTTTGGAGTAATACAGACAACGCCTTAATATTTTGCTATGGTTGTGGTACGATCTTTCCGTTCGTCAATGCGTGGCTCTTTCAGAATGGTTCAGTTCTTTCTTACTACTAGGGATACCTTTCCTTGACAAATGGAATGTCGGCCAATCTTTTTAAAAATTCGGGCGTCTGAAATGTTTCACCATGTTTCAAGAGAATCTCAATTCAATTTCATACCTCCCTTTGTTCAAGAGAATGTACCGGGTGGTTCATATGAACCACCCTGTACATGATTGGAATGTATGGATGATTAGACCCCTGATGTTTGACGTTTGAAATGGAGGTTGTTGAGGAGACTGACTGATCCTGACTGACATTCCGTCGCCAGCAAGACTTAAAAAAATCCCTTCGATTCAGTATAAAAAGTGGGAGAAGTTGACTTTGGAGTGGAGTAGAGTCATTATCCCATTGCACTCCATTGAATTTCAATACAGAAAGAAATAATACTCACACTGGCAATGGCAATGGCGATGGCAATGGCTGAAAAATACTCAGGGAAAGGATTTCATCCAATCTAACATCTCAGACATAGATTATTCCTTTAAGCCCATCGACTTCTACTAAATTTTTTCACAAAAAGAAAGCCAACATTTAAACGTAAAAAAGTGAAATTTAATTTTCTCCGAAAAGTGTCTGAAAAGTAGCATAATCAATGCCAAATGAAACCATATGTGCGAATGTAATGTATCTTGTACTGGAGTCGACTGCAATGTCAATAAGACCTCGTCAGCATAGTTAATGCTTGGCAGTACCTTACTGTTCCACTATACTTCCTCCTTAGAACGATACACAAGCATAACACGTGCGAATGTACTCGCAATTCACCAAAATAAATAAATAAACAAACAAACAATCTACAATCTCCAAAACAAACAAAGTAATTAAAACTGTATCATTATTTCCTACAGGTACGGATGCTCGCCCAATTTAAAACTTTTCCTGTGCTCCGCCCACGTCCCTATGTGCACGGACAAGGTTCCGCAACCAATAGGTAAGTTGTAAAGAGTAAAACTTTAACCAGATATAACGCACTCTCGTTATAATGAATATCTCTATTACGTACCGCGTTATAAGGAAGTTTTCTGGATCTATTGAATCTAAAAATATTTTGATCATTTAGGACCATGCCGATCTCTCTGTGAATCTGTGCGTCGAAAATGTGAGCCCGTCCTCACTGAATTCGGATTTAAATGGCCGCCACCCCTAGACTGTTCAAAGTTCCACCCGGCCAATAACCATCAACACATGTGCATTCCTGACCCCTCGGGTGCCCCTAATTCGGGTTTTGGAGATTTTGGTCCCGGTGGCTCCTCCCCCTTACCGATGCCACCTGGAAATAGTGGAATCCCACCCGGTACATTTAAAATCATCCCTCCACCAAATGGTGGAAGGCGACCAATCCCGAATCCTTCCGAACAACCACCAGGTTTCCAATTTCCGGTAGGTCCCGGAACGACGTTTTTGAAACCCCCTCTTCCGCCAAGGGTTGACAAGGATTCAAAGGTCGGCGGTTTTCCAAAAGTGAGCGTCGGCGTCCCTGTTGCGGATAGTGAAGTGCCAGTGTCGCAATCGCCACAAGGCCTATGTGTTGGCCCCAGGAAAATTTGGTCTAAGGGATCGTGTTGGACCAAATGTGGGTCCCTGCAGCACAACCCTGGGGATACTGATTTATCAACGAGTTTGTTTTATCCAAGTGAACGTGTTTTTGCAAGGAATTATGCACTCTTATGGGCTATTCTCTCTTTATCAGCCGCCATCATCGCCCTCACTTTGTCAGTCTGCTCACCGGTAAGGCAAAATTTCTAATCAGCGGACCGTAACCATAATGTAGCGTGTGCTTAGTTTACAGGGTGGAGCATAACAATATCGCCTCTGTAATATCTCAAACCTAGTTGCTCATTCGTCGGTAGCACTGTCCTACCTTGTAGCATATTCTCTAAGAATTAAAATAATTTTGAGATATACATTTTCCACAAATTCTCATGTTGGAGCAAGTTTCCTCCGGTAATATTCGCCGCGCGGCAACGGCAATGAAACAAATGGTTATTGACCACCCTGTAGCTTGAGATAAAAGACCATAAGCAATTGAGATTTGAAGTAATGGCCAAAACAGACACATTGGCCATCCTAATTGGGATATTATCTTCCCTTACGATGCGGTGCGGTAGACTTCAAGTAAAAAAAACAAGACCGATTTGTATGATAACGACTTGTAAGGAAATGAAGAAAAGTTGCAGATGATCTTGAGTGGTTTGGATCATCCCTATTCCTTATCCGCCCTGTCAGTAAAATCACATTTGGCCGCATCCTTATCCTTCATCGTGATTTACATATTTTTTGCAACTTTTGAGGAGAAGAATGCCGCCGCGCCGCTGCTACAGTGGTTGGTTATGCTATTGCAAATTACTAGGCTGGGTAGGATAGGATATTTTGTCTCAATTTGGTGCGGTATGTCATTTGCCCAAAGCAGATGCAATTTGTCGCAATCAGACCAAAGTGGGGCAAGTTAGCCTATCTTATCCTACCCCTTTCAAGTTATTCAATTTTTTTTTTATTTGTGGTCAACCGTTAGCCGGAAAACAGTGAAAAGTGGTGCTTTAAATTATTGCATCTCAATTGTTTTCCTCGAGGGACAAATCGGAGAGCTTATCTAAATCCTAAATGAGGATAATTTAGTGGTTAGAATGCATGTAGTGAGAAAGTTTTCTCGCTATGTGGGAAATGTGGCGTTGCATGTTTAAATTTTCTGTAACGTACAAGGTAAGCAATTTACTTGGAAAGTTTCCAAAATACTGAGCATTATTGGAGTATTCCTACTACTAGGGGTCGCTTTGAGGAAGAAAAAGGTTTTAAAATATAATTACGAGTTTGACGTCCGCTATAAACCCAGAATATTTCGCGGGTACGGGAAGTCAGTATTGAACTCCGCCAGGAGCGTCAGTAGCGTACAATGTACACCATTCGACTATCCTATCCCTCCTGGACTGGAAGGAGATTTTACCTCTACCATCCTTAAAATGTCTTTTTGCGCGATGATGCAAAGATTTCGAGACGAAATATCTTACCGACGTGTCGTAAATCTAATTCTTCGTATTTTTTTGTTGCGTTCTTACAGAAACTGAGTACTGCAGAGAGACCTATTCTCTACATCGCTCTGTGTCAAGTTTTGTTCAGCATCGGTGTGATTGTGGGGGCGACAGGGTCCGTGTCATGTTTCACGGACAAAGGGACAGGGATGGAATTACTGGCCGTCGGAACCAACGTCCCTTCTTCCTGTGCCCTTGTCTTCCTTCTCACGTACTTCTTCAGCATGGCCGCCACCCTATGGTAAGTTTTTTTAAAAAATCTCTGAAACTAAATACCTGAACAAATATCCGAGATTTAAGAAACCCACTGGAAATACCGTACAGGGTGTCCCAGAATAAGGAAATTGATTTTAATTCTAAAAGCTTCCTTGTCCGATTTTGTTGTCAGGTGACACTGACCCTGACCCTGTGACCCTTAAAGTTCACGCAGGAATAATCCAGAATTAAAAACCAAACAAAAACCTCATTTCAAAGTTTTAAGCTTCTGGTGTAAAAGAAAACAGCAAAAAGTTGGCACCTTAGCGCGTGATCCCGCCAGAATATGTTGGATTGGTGGATAGAATACCAAGTCAAGATTAAAATTCCTGCACGATGCGGTGCGATTATGCAGAACATTTCACATACATTGCATTGGTATTGGTATAAGACTCCCATTGTGCTCGTGCTTGGTTTAAATGATTAATCATCCTTATGACAGGAACGCAACGGTAAAGAATTTGAATTCTTAAGGGATCCCCAGTCAGTCCTTAAGTACCTTAGTTTGAATGAAGTCTTTAAAATAATAATCCTCGTTATGCTTATTTCTAAGCGTTTAAGCATTAAGGATTGTGTCAGGAATTTAACTTATTCTACAAGGTAGCCATTTATGATGTAAGAATCATAGTGTAGTGTAGTGAATGTAGGGTTTTTCCATGAGGTCCAAGGTTCAATTCCTAGTCACGCGGCTCATTAGACAAATTCTTGTAGGAATGGGTGGTAATTGGCCCTTATAGAGATTTTGTTTTAATTATCTGGGTCGGGAGAGTACCCACTCTTGGGAACAGTGACCCAGTTGATATCAATTCAGGCAAATGAGCCAATGTTATGAGCCAAGACCGTGAAATTGAGCTGAACACGTTTAAATTATTATAAAATATGTATACAACATTTTTTTATTTGGTTGGGATCTTCTGAATGTACTGTTGTAAACAACAGGACCATATGAAAGCCTTCCCTTGTTAGAACAATATTATATCCATTTGACTTGACCCTTGATGTTTCAAAAGAGATCATGTGCATACGGCTTAAAAATTCCTGGACGGTCGAGAGTACAAGTTTCATATTCGTGTGAATGACACGTCTAATGAAGTAGGGTCAAAATGAGGGGTCAGACTAATGAAAGGCCTTTGAGTTTTATTCATGGTTGGTTCCTAATGAAAAGGGACGTGTGACGTGAGTGACGGGTTTGTGTTCGTCTCATCTCATGTCAGATGAGAGTTGAAAAATGACATTCGGTTTGCAAACACGCAGATGAGAACCAGAGATTGACGTGACATTCTTTCAACCCGGTTCATTTACTATTTACTACAACAAAACAGAGCGTGACCGTGACAGTCTGGTGTTCAATTCATTCCTTCTCAACAGATAAGCGGAGGACGTATTTTTTAAAAGAATGAAGAGTAGGTCTGTGGTTGCTGTAAAGAGGTTATTTTACTCACTGCCTTTTCTCAACTACTAGGGGTACCTTGAGCCTGACGGTGAATGCCAATTAATGAGTTCCCACACGTGTTGAACCATGGACTTTTTGTAGTGTGGTCTTTTCGTAGTATGGATTTTCTGTAGCATGGAATTTTCAAGCAGACTTTCCGTAGGTTTGGAATTATTGTAGATTGCAGCGGATATTTCGTACCATTGATTTTTTGCAGCATGGACCTTCGAGTGAGCACAGGATTTTCGTACTATAAATTTCTCATATGGATCTGTAATTATTGTAAGAGGTATTTCGGAGCTTAATTTTTGTAGACCGAACGACTTTGAAGTTTTGATCAGCGATTCCTTTGTGTGGAAGATTTTTCGAGGATTTTTGGTTTATAAGAATCATCCATTCAAATGTTTCGTAATATTATTTTTAAATAAGCTAAAAAAGATACGAAAGGTAAATAAAGTCGAAGAATGATGTATCTGTACCTGGGACTGCTTTCGAATATGCACATGGACAGACCGTGGCTCTTAATCTTCCAGTTGGCAAGGAATCAAAGCTTTAACGAACTCAGTTCGTTTTCATTTTTGTTCATGGATTCTTACCATTTATGTTGGCTTAGACAGACAATTTATCCCATGCCTTAGCCTTCACACACTCCCAAATCCGCTCCGGTATTTCAATTTAAGACTAACTTGTTAGTAAAAAGAAAAATAGAAAAAAAATAAGTCATGGCAGGCAGGCAGGGGAGGTACACAAGGAATCTTTCCAGACTGTACATAGTAGTTTATCCAACGAAGACTAAACCATGTGGTCTTCTGCACTGGAAGTTTTTCCTACTACTAGGGTACCTTCTCTTGGACAAACAGAAATCTAGCCTACTTCGAATGAAAATACGTTGATATTTCGTCATGCCTTAACGGGGAATACCAATTATATAAAAATTTTCCTTCCATTTCTTTATGAAAATGTAAGCAGGTACATATCATTGATTGCCTTACAGTCTTGACCCCTGATCAGCCAAGGAGCAGACCCTTAATCCACCTCGTAGCCTTCTCTCCCGTGTAGCAGTGACCCATAGGAACCCATATGCACCGTGCCATGGGAAATGTGTATGTGAAAATTGACGTTTTTC
>JAQGCA010001928.1:0-15399 GCA_034698945.1 Protaphorura quadriocellata
ATAATCTGTTTGTCTTGGTCCAATTGGTACAATTTTCGTCCATATCTAACTAAATTAATTGTTAATCTTTCTTCCGTTTAACTAGTTATCTAAAAGGTTATTATGTATAATGCATATTGGTTTGCGACAGAATAGCCAGTCTTGTATTGGAAGTTGTAATAAATTGAATTGAATTGAATTGAATTTTCGAGCAGGGACAAAACTGCAGTGGATTTGAATTTCAATACTATCCACTGAATAGGTTTGTCACTTTCATTTATCAATTCCATCACTCAAATGTTTCAAATCACACTTCGTTTCGGTAGTCCAATAATCACTAGTTTAACTGATCAGTTTCAATCTTAATCAGACAATATCGTATAATTATTTCATAACAACTCAGCAGTTATCCCAGATTTCTTGTGGTATAATGAAATCAAATAACGGAAGTCTTTTCAACAATTAATAACGAAACATCATAATGTCCGGTGGTTTCAATGTGAAACGCCCCACCGTGGAGGAGGATCCACAAACGATTCTCGAGACTTCTAAAATCAACTGCGACCACGTCTCTGTCCTCATCTATACGCCTGTACCGACTGGATTAAGCCCTTATGAGTAAGAGATCTTTTAATTGATTGTACTGCATTTACAATATGTATTTATTTTATATTAATGTTAACGTGTATCTGTGATTTTGATAGATACTTTTTGGGTCAGTCTGAACCTAGAAAGTCATATACACTCCTTGGAATTCAACAATTAGCTCCTGGACAACCTTGGAAGCCACCCATGGAAAAGTTTTTCCGTGATGCTGGAGTTTCTATAAAGCCAGAAGGAATTATCCGTTTGGATCGTTGGTTTGTACCTGGAATAGAACGTATGCCTGCTCACGCAGTTTATGGAGTTGCCATCAGAAACGAAATGAAGGCAGCCATATCGAAGGTAATTCATTGGTTTCTAAATTGAAAGTCTAGCAATGTGAACAACGCTTAAAAATATCACTCCTTTCGTTAATGCAGGCGTTTGCTGGAGCCTGGATGACTCCTGCGGAGCTGTTACAATGTCATCGTGAAAGGAAATTGTTTTCTCCTGATATCATTGAAATAGCACTTAATTCTACAGGCGGAGGAGTTCAAGGTGTACTAGGTACTGAGGTCACATCCCAGCAAGTTTTCACCGGTTTGGAGCCAGGAAGAAATAAGAAACCCTCAGGGTTTGATATGGTGGTTCAAGCCGCGCAACTTGGCCGTTCAGGTAATACCGTCATCATACAGTTTCTTTGTTTTACACTACAGTAAACAATACTGTGTTTAGAGCAAGAACTGTTGTACAAAGAATTCATGTTTTACACTCTACCATTCGTAACCATGGGTTGGTCAACGTTTGCACCATTTATGAAAGAGTTGGGGTGGCACGACGGAGTCCTGCCCGACCTCTTCAGGTTAGCCAATTGTTTAACTCTTAAGATGTTACGAGTAACTTTATATGAATATTTACTTTACACATTCGAAATATTTAGGGCTTTTGACATTCAGAATAAAGGTGGGCTGTCCTTTCGGGATTTGTTGTATGGTTTAGCCGCTGCGGAACCAAATACTCAACACGGAGGCCCTCCAGCAGAAATTCGATGCAGATACATATTTCGGTATTTTATAACTATGATGATTGTGTTATTTTGATAGAAGATTACATCTATCTTCTATTAAAATTATTAGATTCTACGATCGTAATGGGGATGGTAAACTCAATTTTGAAGAGTTCAAGCATCTGATATCTGACATTCGAAAAATGCGAGGGCTCCCCTTGGATGTATCAGCAGTACAACAAGAAGCTGAAAAAAGTGCCAGGTAACGTCCAATTGCATCTAATGTATAATTCCAACAAAAATAAAGTCCAAAATTTAGAACGTCGTTTCTCTGTTAACAGGATGTTTGGAGAGCAACTGGGTGATAATTTAGGATTGACTGAATTTCTAACTGCCGTAGGCCAATTAAAGTTCCGTGGTACATCTCATCTGTTTTATTATTGCCTTTCTGTATTTAGTCCAACATTGTGGAGAAACAGCAATACGAGGTTTACTAACACCAACACATTGTCGAAACATTTTTTCTAGGCACATCTCATCTCCTACGTTGTCCGACGTCAGTTGGAATTTATCTGAAGACCAGGATGATCGGTGAAGTTGGGTCTGAGTCTCGTTTTCAAGTGAAGCGGTCCAAAACTAGACTACAGGTTATGACTGTAGAACCCGAGGAGTTGCGTAAGTTCAGGGTGTTGTCATATTCCAATTTATATATGTAAATCGTGGAAATATTTAATTTCACTAATTTAAAAGATATCACCGTGGGAATGGGAAATGCATTGGACACGTACGATCTTGCGACACACTCTGTTCGTGTACGAAAATCTGGAACAATTCTGGACATACACTCACTTTGGGACATTGAACGTAAACACTTTTTTGTATTTTATTGCAACTATTATAATTGGCTCAGTAAAAATGGACTGTATAATGTCTTATATTTGATTCATATTTGAGGTAGACAGTGGAATGTTCGGCCAAACAGAACAACGACCGTCCTTCGGACCCACAGCAAATCGTATACAATCTTTTGCTAAATTTAACCAAGAGTCACAACCAAACGAAATGTTGAATGGTCTGCGCTATTTTGAGAGAATGATTCCAAAAGATGGTAGAAGTAATTATGGGCCCAAGCCGGCCTTTGATTGGGGTGAGGTTGATCGTGCCTCACTATCGAAATGCATAATTAGCCTCTGCGAGCAGGCTCGAGATATTATGTTCAATGAGCCTCGTCTACTTGAAATTGCCGCACCTTGTTACATATTGGGTAAAAACAAATTTAAAATCAAAAATGTTTTACCTATACTTAAATTAAACTTAACTAAAGTGATCTACTTCTCTAGGTGATATTCACGGAAATTTCCCAGACTTGATTTGTTTTGAAAAAGCTCTATGGCGATTGGGTCCTATACTGACCCCCGCCACTTTTTTATTTCTTGGTGACTATGTTGATCGTGGTACTTACGGTGTTGAAGTGGTCTCCTACCTTTTCGCCCAGAAAATACTGGCTCCTACAAAATTCAACCTGCTTCGTGGGAACCATGAAATTCGAGATGTTCAGCAAATGTTCACGTTTTTCAGGTAGCTTTAAGGGTTCCATTTTCCTTTCGAGTTCATTGTAAACGTGCTATTTGCAGGGAATGCATCACCAAATTTGGAGATAGAGCTGGGAGAGATGTATGGGAAGCTGTGAATTCTGCATTTGATTGCATGCCGCTGGCTGCCATCGTGGACAAGAAAGTATTTTGCGTTCACGGTGGAATACCACCACCTTGGATCGGCGAAGGACTGGTAGGTGTTATCAACACGATTCCATGCCCTTTGTACCAACCGGAAGAACAATCACAACTTTCTTGGGAATTGATGTGGAGTGACCCCATTCATCTCGACCTTATTCCCGTCGAGCAAAGATCCAAATTAGTTATGGTGGATGGATTTGCAAACAACCTAAGACGTGGAACTGCTCACGTATTCACTGAGGAGGCTTTGGAAGCATTTCTTCTCAGGAACGGTCTTTCCCACGTTGTTCGGGCCCATGAGGTTAGTTTATTTCTAAAACTCTTGCTTTTTTAACGTCGTATGCCAAAGCAGTCACAAATAACATGTATGTTCATTGACTCTCTTTTTACAGGTTCAGCAGGCGGGATTTCAGGTATGGAATTAAACTGCGTTTGAAATATGTCATGTATGAGTATTTTAGTATAACATTCTAACGCTTGCAGGTACAGCTTGGCGGAAAATTACTCACTGTTTTCTCATCATCAAGATATTGTGGCGGATCAAATGAGGCTGCGTGTATTCTTGCTGATAAGTTTAAGCTTCGAACTATTCGAATCGACACTGCCTGAACACGTGCTAAATGATTCCTTGATAGAGAAAGTTTGGTACTCATATTTTAAATTCTCAGATTCATCGGAATAAAAATTCCAGATGGGATCATTTTTACCAAAACTAAAAATAGAAGCAATGTGTCGGAAATTGGGATTATTGTCACACCGTGCGAGTGCGGTGGTTTTAATATCTCCTTTCACGAAAAGTTAGAAATAATTAAGTTATATAAAAAGTAATTTTAATCACCAAGTTAGAAATAGCTTATCACCGTCTTCGATGGAATATTGCGTCAAGTCAAAAAAGTCATTTTCCAAAATGAATGAGATGTCAGGATTCTGAATCAAAACATTTTGAACATAATTTCTGTGATGTTATTTTAAATAGAAAGTAGACTAAGAATGTATTTACGTACCCGTGTACTGACCACTTTAATTAAAATTCGAGAGCTCCTTAGTTTAAAATTCCTCTGAAGCAACATTTTTAATTTCTGCACAGTCATATTGGGCATCAACTGTTTTGAATAAGGCTTGTAAGATGAATCTTCAGGTATAAATTCCAAACCTAGGAGTAAATAAAAAAGTTTTCTGAATAATCAATAATGTGACTATTTTAAAGTGAAATATAGAGAGATGTACTAACTTATTAGCTTAGTTTTCATTGTCTTGACTCCTGTTGAAATTTCTCCGTCTTGCGACTCTCCGAGTTCTAGAAATCACAAGTTATAGTGGTTAGTTAATGAAAACTTATTTCATAGTTCTGATATCTTATTCCCACTTTCTATCAACTCAAGATAGCGCGGATGATCTACTGCAAATCGAACATCATTTCCCTCGACAGTCCAGTTCGAACAAAATTTTTTAATGTAATCGAGCTCAGCATCTCTTCTCTCTTGTCGATTGATTTCAACTCCTTCCAGTTTCTGGGTTATAAAGAGAGACATTTACGATTGAGTTTATCATTTTGAATTCGATGTTCAAAATTATTTAGGTAACGCATTTAAACCTTCAATTTTCCAATCCTAGCGATGATCATTTGACGATTACTGGCTCTCAGATCTTTCTCCAGGAAAGGATTCAAGTCAATTCTCAATTCGCCTAGTTTTGGAAGCTTATTCAACTCATTTACTGAAAACCACTGTAGTTTGTAAATATAATTAGAATAAATGTGTGTCCGGTTGACCAGAGAAGAATTACGTAAACTCACACTTTGAATTCTGTTCTCAGTCAAACTGAGACGAACCAAGTTTGGAAATATATCTGTAGTTTGAACATTTTTCTCCAAATCAGGAATAGGTGGAAACCGGATGTATTCGATTTTGTTTCGGCAGAGGTTCAGGTACTCCAGACTACAAAATGCACATTAGAGAAAGAATTGACATTATCTTGCTAAATGACCGTTATATAAGTTTCAGTTTTTGACAGTACCTCTGACAGACATTCAATTTGATGACTTCTTCCCAGGTCGTAATTAGATTTCCTTCCAAATCCACACTGGTTAAGTTGAGCAAAGAAGTTCTTGGGGAACATATGTTGGACACATGGTTAAATTGCAGCTGTATTTAAAGACTTAATTTGTACAACAACTCGGAATTCCTTACAGGAGAGGTATGAAAACAAGGTTTATTACGATAAATCGAATACCTGGAGATTAGTTACTTGAGGCCACAAGACTGTCATGTTCATAACTGTCGTCCAATCGTACTTAACCTTTCCGAGAATCAAATGTTCCAATGTTTGGAAAGAACCAATTATGTCTTCGACATTGTCTTCTTCCACTAGTGGATTCTCGCTGAATTGTTCAAATAATTGTAATTATTAGCATTAAATATCTCAACTCGAATGAGTTAAAATCTTAACCTGACATCAAGTCGTCTCAAACGTGGCAGATTTGCACATATCGACGCAATTGAACCCCATGAAAAAATTAGATTTTCAGCGAGATTCAAGAATTCTATGTTCGGGCAATGTTGGGCAAACTCGCCAGGTTTTCCTAGGTCGGAAATTCCACGTCCACTCAAATCCACTACCCTCAATTCACTGTCAATAGAGGTACTTTAGAAACAGACATTAATTTCAAGAGATAAAATCTAAAATTAATATACCTGTAAACGACACGCATTATTTCAATTCGTTCATCGATGAGTTTCAAACTATTCATCACTGATTCATCATGTCCATATCTTTCGTGTAGTGCGGTAATAATATCTCTAATTTTCTTGGCTTTATGAGGTCGAATGAATGAGGCAGAATTAGACTGCTGGACACATTTAAAATATTGAATGCCATCTACAGAACCATCATGTTTTCCTCTTGACGGATTGTCCCATTCAACTCCCAACCAAACACCTGGATGAGGATTCACTGAACCCAAATATTTCACTTCTCCAAAATCTTCTTCACTTTTAATTCTATCTCCTATTTTGAATTCGGTTAAAACTTCTTGATTTACATTCCCATCGTCCCGTTGAGACTCTTGGTCTTCAATTTCAAATTGAAACATTCTTGTCTTGGGTCGAGTACGAAGTAAAAACGTCAAAATATCTTGATCCGTTCGGTGAAAATCTAAAAACGATGTAATCCAAAATTTAAAAAATGCAGAATTTCACCTAAATACTTCAAAATTTTGTGACAACACGTTTTACACTTTCCCACCCACGTACTCGAAAGTTTTGCCAAACGAAATTGATGCCATGACTACACGTTTCCAGAAAACAAAACAAACCAAGCAAACAAATGACTTACGCAAAATCCTTATTATGACCCTCGTCTGTCTTCTACTCCCGAGTCCTAATTTTCTTTGCAATCAAAGTAATTAGAAAATTATTTTAGAATTTGGAACAAAAATACTGAACAGGTGGTTGTCCAAAAAATACGTTAGTGTCAAGTGCAGTGTGGGTGAATAGAATTGCGCCATTCAAAAACAAACTTGACTTTTCTTCGCGGTTGTGTTACGACGTCATCACTGCTTTCACTCAGACTTTCACAGGTGAAAATATTGCTTCCCCACTCAAATTAGGAAGCTGATAATTCAATTTTCTAGGTCATTGATGCAACATTGTTTGAACAAGAAATATGCATGGCTGAGATACATATAATTGGGCAACTGCAAAACGGCAAGGGTTTTGGGAAAACCGGCTTATTTTGCAAGTGGTCTATTCAAGCAGGTATTTATTCCATGGTACTCTCTTTTGTACAGGGTTCATTTTATAGACCCGCGATGATAGTGAGATATACATTTTCCAGGAAGGTTTATGGGTGACTTAAATATTTTCTGAACCGTAATATTTAAAGCACATAACTAACTAGCGAATTTGAAACTGAAAGGGAACGATATTTCACATACCCTATTTTTTCTGATAGAGCCCTTGTGTCATCTCTAATACAACCCGGTCTCCAATCCAAGCCCCAAGCTGAACTCTGTTTAAGAGTACCGTACTCTTTTTTGAGTCTCAAAACTGCTCAATTATCCACTTTTAATCCCCCTTTTTAGTGATTTTCTCGAAAATATCGATTTTGACCCCCATATTCAAGATTCCTGGTCTCCTAGCCAATCTTGAAAAGGTTACACCCTGCTCCAATCTTTCCCTACTTTCTCCACGCACCCTTTCTAAGGGAGAAAGTGGATAAAGCGACTGACCTGGAATAATATCTTTAATAGAACTCGCGGGTACTAAAATAAAGAAAATATTTCTATCCTCAGCTAATTCCATTCTAATTTTATGTTTTTGGTATACCGTACATTTTTGTAATTTGAGCGACCGAGAGAGCTCCTAAGGTTCCAGCTACGATTCCCTTTAAATTGTATATTTCGACGTTTTCCGGAAAACCCCAAGCTGCCGCAGTCTTGGACTTCGAGGTGGTTAAAAACTGTTAGTTAGGAGCGAACCAGGATCTTAACCTTTTGACCCCCTATTCCGCTGTTAGTTCCGATGTGCATGGCAGCGCTGGCGAGAGCTGACTTAAAAATCAGTATAAAAAAACGTCCTGAAAAGACGGACTTCAACGTTTATGAACTAAAACTGGTCCAAAATAATGAGAGAAATTGACAGCAGCAATGTATTTTATGCACGTTTAAAGTCTTCGTTCGACCGGATCGGAGAAAGTTTGATTCTCACTGGAAATTGAAATTCCACAGATTGACTTTATCCAAACCGATACGTATTACATGACGCAGGATTCTGCATATATAACTTTCCCTGATTGGTTGTGGTAAGGGGGTCAAAAGGTTACGAGGCACACTGTGCTAGCAAAACGGAAATGACTCTTCGTAAGAGTGAAATTGCTTTAGTAAATATGAAATGAAATAGGATTATAAATTACTAATTCTGTTTCAAAACAAAATTATGAAGGGAGTAGCTGGAAAAAAATTGTTGGTGCAAAAGAAGGACAGACCCAAGTCGACACACCTTGTCATTCCGACATTGCTCAGTGGTGTCATCCGATTGATATTCACTTCGTGACCAAAGGACTACACGGTAATCTCTAATCGGTTTAATTCTAAAATCGAATGAAATTTTACAAGATAAATTTTGAATTAGGTTGGCCAAAATTAATTATTGAAGTTTGTCGACAAGACGAGTTTGGACGAAGTGACTTGGCAGGATACGGTGTATGTCATATACCAGCTACACCAGGAACACATTTGTTGGAAATTCCGACTTGGCGTCCAGCTGGTATCTAAAGAAATTACCCGATTAAAAATTCTTAGAAGAAAAAATTCTCTAACAGGCTCCTAAAATTCTTAAACACAGGGTCAGTCAAAGACGAAGTTGTCCGGTTTTTCTTGGGTGGGTCTACAGAGCTCAGTGAAACAGACTTCATTGCAAATTCAGTTGAAAGATACCGTTTGAAAACTCTGACTTCTGGAACTGTTACCCTTGAATTAAACATCATTCATAAAAACTTCGACAAGTTTGGTGTCGAAACCAACTAAACCCTCCATCTCAATCCCAAATTTCAACCAAATTCAAAATACTGAAAAATGTCCACGAGCAATCAATTTGTTGTCATTGTGGTCGCCGTTGTGTTAAGTTCAATGGCAAGTATCATTCCCTTGGCTGAATCTAGTAATGGTACGGCACCCGCTATGCTCAATAATACTAACGAAATCGAAAGTGAAAATTTTACACAAAACGACACAAATACTCAAGCGGAAGTGAATACTAATACGAACAATAGCTCAACAATTAGTAATAATACAAATACAAACTCAACTGTAAATAATGATACGACTTTATCACCTCCATTAACTACAGCTAAACCTGCAACTACAACACCAAAGACCCTCACTCCTGCACTTCCAAGAACCCTGGACAATTTTTTCTGTCTGTGTGATGACCATGTACGTATTATATAAACAAATAATTGAAAAGTTTTGAATATATATCACGATTATGACTTCTTCTCTGAGATGTGCTAGAAATATTGAACCAATTGTTGACCGATTGACCTGTACTGCCAAAGTTTGTCAATGAATCTCAGTCAGAAATGTCAAGGTGTAAGTAGTTGTAAGCACGTCTCATTACGCCCCGTGGATTATTTTACGTGCACATGCACGTGTAACTGCCAACTATTAGAGTGGAGTTTAGGGTTCAGGCTATGCCAAACTTTGTTCGACGAGGTCCGGGAATAATATCGACTTAAGTCCCATGTTCGATATAAAAGTGATCTCAATCTGGGTAGTGTAATATACCAGTCTTGTCAGGATGCAGGTTATTCGTTTGGAGCCAAATATTTCTTTGTAACCCGTTCGAGAAGTCTAAATAATGTTAAACGAAACATCAATAGATTCAGAGAAATCGAAATGCCGCTTTCAGGTAATTTAACAATTTGATTTATTTCCACAGTTCAATTTTTGTGACTTGGACTGTTGCTGTGACCCTGATTGTTCAGACGCGGAAAAGTCAGTTTTCTCTACGTGTTCATCACCTGCTCCAGCCTCAAGTAGCCGACAACGTAGCTGTCGCAAATTTGACTACTTTTTCCGGAATAATACACCTTTCCTCATGGAGCGCACTAAAAATGGGCTCTTTTGCATTGCTTATGATAATTACAAAGAGGAGGAAGAAATGAGTGCACCAAAGGTTTGTATTTATTAACCTTATCGTATCGTGTGAGGCGATGATTATACATGGCAAGTGATTCCGTAATAAATGAGTGCCTATAATAGTAGAGATGATAGCAATAATTGTAGAGTACAAACAAGCAATCTGTCTAGAAGGAATGTCTAAGAAAGACATCACGTCTGGTATTTTTTCTGCAATCCTGATGAAATTATTATAGTACCGGACTCAAGATGAAGAAAACTTAGAGAAGGTTCCTCATACAAACACAATCGTCGAAAGTATTCCCCGTCTCCCTGTGCCCCGAAATATAATATAGATTAAGATTAAACCACAATTTCAATTTCCTAAAAGTTTTTCTGTGACATAAATACGTCGAAATGTAAACTGTACTACTTTATCTTAGTTTCTGCCAGGAAAAATTCAGAAGACTTCAAAATACAAGTGGTTCTCAACAGTCACCAAATTACCCAAGCGGAAGCTCAAATCTGAGCCTTACAAATACAGAAGTAGGGTAAAAACTGTTGAGGTTAATGACTTTGGGGAGCACATTGGTTATTTTGGTAAGAGTATTACAATTTTTCTTGTTTCCGAACCCGTAAATTACGTAAATGCAATATTTTAGAATTACCGTCTTCAATACATGGACACGAATGTTCTGCTCTGGCCCCAACCCTATTTCTGGAAGATTCAACAGAAATATGTTTTCAACAAGTATTCAATTTTACGGCCGACTGTGAGAAAGTTAAAAACTTCAATGCGAATACATTTATCAAAAACAGACTTGTGGGAAATCATGGGAAAGAATTCACAGAAGATAATTTAATTCTCATAATTCCTTTGATTTGTGAGTCAGTTCTTAATTGTACACAGACTATGAGTATAGATGACCCATATTTTGATGGATCCTCCACTTGCGTAAATGTCTTAAGAATCTTGGATCTTACATTCGTCCACAACGGTGTGGAAGGAATTGAAGATGTAATTGCCAAAGTATTCTTCGCAAACTATTCCACAGAGGTCACAGGATTTACTCAAGAATTTGTCGTAAACTTTGTATGGAAACAAGATTATACTACTGGTGATGACAATGAGACGGCTCCTGTGACAACTGATTTCGTAACCACAAGTTCGAAAATACCAAAAAGTGGTAACCCTGGTTATATAGACGGGAAACCGGTAGTAATGGGAGTAAAGGTTCTTCAAGATCAAGTGGACCCAAGTAGTGGCCCAAATAGAACACGTAAAGGTAAACCGAGCGACTTAAAACCGAAGGTGATTAGTGCAAAAGAAGAAGTTATTCTTCTAAACATCGATTCTCGTAAGTGGATGACTGTCCTCGGTCCTGGAGTGTGCAAGAGTGACAATAGGAAATCAGTTCTGTTCGGATTAAACATTAATACAATGTGTATAATTGATGTAACGGAAGATATGTCTTGCCAGGAATTGCAAATTGCGATCGGAACTGTCCTGCTTGGAGTACCTCCGGTTAATTTTACAAACAGGTACGATTTCTACGCATGAATACCAATAAGATAATAAGACAGTAGTTAGAATGCGAGTTAGTAATTTAGGTATATTAGAAGAATAATCAAAAGATTGGTCAAAAGATTCGAAGATTTCTCGACACAATAATTAAAGAACAGGACAATTTTTACAAAATACACGGAACATCAGGAGCAAAAGCTCAGGTAGCAAATATAATTTATCTTATTAGCGAGTTCTTTACTTTTCTCACGAGTCACCGTGAAAAAAATTATTTCTTCTGCATCTTTATTTTCTGCGTTTTTAACTAAAGCTGCCGCTCGTTTAAGAGTGTCTGTTACTTACTGTTAGAAACTAACGTCACTTTTCTAGAAGGAATTTATTTTCAAAACCACGGACACCGTCTAGACCCACCGTGACCGTGTATATCTTCGGCTTTTCACAACCTCCAGGCTCCAAAGTGGAAGGTTTATGAAGCACCATTTTACTTGCCAGTCAGAATTATACGATAACATTTTATTTGCATTCTAGGTACGTCTCGTCGTTCGGAAATCCAAATTTTGCCAATATCAAGGATTGGGTTCCAGTACTAACTTCTGAATCACCTTTTGGCTCTGCACAAAATTCATTTAGTTTGGCCGATAACGGTTGTGACGGAATCACTACTTCAATGCACATTCAAATTGCTTATGCTTACGTCGGGTCAGTACAATTTCCACAAGCTGCTATACTGGGAGTACTATATGAATTCGGACAGTCGACAAATCTACGCAATAAGACTGTGCGTGAGGAACAGAACCATCTCTCAATTAGTACAACCGTTGGATTCGCTGACGTTACAGGCAGTCCGATAACTAAAATAGCTGAGTGGCCTACTTTGTCAATACAACTTCCACCCGATTTCTTTTACCCCTTCTCCAACTCCGTACCAGTATCGTGTAAAAGTTGTCAGAAAGTCTTTGGTGTAATCCTACCATTGGTCGTATTGTTATTTTCCTATTAAGTTTATTAATTTCGAATAATGAGATGAGTTTTATTTTGTTTGTGTCAAATCTTCCAGTTAAATGGTGTAAACTATAAAATTTTGTATTATTGTATAAATATGCTTTATTCCAGTCAGCTAAACACGGAATGTGGTTACGTAATACAATGTAATTAAATCCTTAAGATCTTATGACATGGGGACGAATCACCAGTGATTAAACTCTGACACCATAAGTTACTTTTAAGTCACAAGTCGTGTTTCATATTATAGCTTCTAATCAGTGACACAAAAATAATTGCCAAAGATGACTCAAAAATCCAACACGAATATTATTAATTAACCTCAAGCGAAGTGACTTTTGGGAACATTGGGACGGATGCAATCTACTTAAGAATAACTTCGAAAAAAGTTTTCTAATTAAATTAAATTGGTTCTTAATGCATAGTCCAACACTCTAAATTTTAAATCTCATCCATTAATTTATCACAGTCGTACATGACTTCCAAATCCACAATCTCAACAATTTTTGATTGCTTCTTTGTTGAATGTAACTCTTTCGTTTCGTCCACAACATGATTTGTCTCATCGTTAAACTCATCATCGGCGTAGGATCTCTTCTCTGGCGTTACTTTGCTATTCAATTTTAATTGGTTGCTAGTTGAACGAAGTTTTCGAGTAACCGGAAATTCTGGGAATGATTCATTAGGTGAACAGTGCTCCAATTTTGCAGTAGGTTTTAATTTCGGTTTCTGACTTCCGATTCGTAAGTCCCTCTTTGAATTAGGAGCAACACTCATTTCTGTGTCGGTGTCTGTGTGGAAGTCATATTCGTCTGAGTGGTCCGACTTTTCACCGCGTTCGCTCTCACTATCCGAGTCTGAGAAATCAAGCACATTGGGCTTCTTTGGTCTTTTGGCTGGAGGTGAACGTGTAGGTTGATCTTGACTTACCGATTTCTTCTTACCCAATTCATCTAGAAGTTGTTTTATTCTATCCTTTTTAGCATTCAAACATTTGTGAAAGGCTCTATACATGTGATCTTCCATTAAATTTTTCTCCACTATTAGTGTCCTGAGCTTGTCTTCTGTTGACTTGACTTTTTCTTCAGATTTCAGAAACGTTGCTTCCCAACTTGAGGTCTTCCGTTCATTTTCTTTCTGTATGGTAAATGTTATAGAAGCGAAGACGTCTAGTGCTTCAGACGTAGAAATCTGCCAACAGATTGTATAATACATTAAGCGTGATTAGATTTCCCAAAATTTTTAATTTACTCATTTTGTATTTTAATCGAGTCCTGGATCAATAATAGGGTTAGTACCAGAGGCATTTATGAAATTCGATTGTTCACTATTTCGCTTTCCTTCCGTTTACCTTGTTCACGATAATCCTCGACAAGGGGTATATCGTTTCCCCCATTCATTGAGAATTTCCAAAAATAACTAGTTTTATACACCAAAAAGTCTCATTTTAAATCTAGGTCATTTCAGCAAACAGACACTTGGTTTATTCTAGTACACAAAACAACATTCTAAGATTAAAATAGACCTACAACTTACCTGCCGTAAAGGCGCCGTTATAATTTTTTCCTTCCGACTTGATAACAATACAATTAAATTTTCCGAAGCAGATCCCTCCTCGTTAACAATTTCGAAGCTGTAGTCATCTGTTTCAAACAAAGCCTTTTTAATTTGCTCCAAAACTCCAGAACGGCAGGATTTGGATTTTCCTTCAAACCTTGAGGAAGTCTCTGCTACAGTTTTCATACATACCTGTAAGTAAAAATTGTTAATATTTTTAAACACGGTCTATAATTTCCCAGTATCAGGTCAAAATTGTCGTAATCTTGACGGTACTGTTATTACTGTGTCAGCAGATAACGTGCATAAATACCTGACTATCTGATCGCTTTGAGGAATATATATCTTTAAATCCTGGTTATAATTTTTTAGATTGGTTATTAATTATATATTTAGCAATATGAAGTCATTACACATTTATAAAAAATACACACATTAATTGACATAACCGCCGAGGCCGAATCAAACATCATCGCGTATTTTGGGTTGCTTCCCATTTGGAGACGTACAACATATGTACCATCTAGTAGTAGAAAAAACCAATGGAAAAAACCTCTTTAAAGCAACCACAGGGAGTGTAAGTCCGAGGAATCAAACCCCAGCACAGCCAGACAGAAACCAACCATACCATCATGCTGCAATGGACTTGCTCATTATACATTTATATCGTACGCATATTATGATTTTATTTGAAATGGTTTAACCCTTGTATGAGAAACATAAATGCAAGAAGATTTTACGTAATTGCCTTCGTAGTTGGGTGGGATATTCGTATACCTACTTGAAATATGCTTGCACGTAGGAGGGCGGTCCCAAAAAATCTTGACCGCTGAGAAATAACTACTATGTTTCTCAATGTAGTTTCCCTCGAGCCGAATTGTTTGGCATTTCAATTTTATCAAAGCAAATAAAATAAAAAAAATGCCTTTGGAAAAGGCGACATTTCTCGGTGGATGTCCGATCAAAAGTGAGAAATAAAAAAAAATCACACGCTCGGGTCTTCAGACGATTTTGACGAGTCGTGACCCTCGGTGGATTTTTTGTTATTTCTCACTTTTGATCGGACATCCACCGAGGAATGTCGCCTTTTCCAAAGGTATTTTTTTTATTTCATCCCTTTGAGTGAATACATTTTTTTCGCCATGGCAACCGGGATAAACAAACATGTTTTTTTCCCGTAAGGCAACCCATAACCCCCTCGCGCTTTACCACCCCATGCACAACTATTGTACGTTCAAAAACAATGTGCCGGATTTTTTTTGTCGCCAGCCGGTTTTTGTTAAGTTTTCGTGTAAATAATCAAAATAATGCATGCTAGAATATGAATGAAGAGAATTTATTTGATATGACCAAAGGCCCATTCAAAGGTGGTTAATTTTTACAGAGAATTTTCCTG
>JAQGCA010001929.1:0-15398 GCA_034698945.1 Protaphorura quadriocellata
ACAACGCGTCACGGTGGGTGGGTGGGACGTCTCGGGGTCCGATTTTGCCTTCATGGGTTAGCCTTCTCTTCCCTTCTTTATTCGAAATTCCCTATTACAGATACACTAAATAGAGAGCGTTATAAAGTAGTTTTTTGCTAACCTGATTGGTATCATAAGGAACTCATAAGGGCTCCTGACTGAGAAGTCATGTTGAACTATCTTATCGCAATACAGCTTAAGCACTTCTGTAACGTTAAGAGATATAGCCCCCACAAGTCAAACAGATGGTAACGTTAGAGAGATTTCCCCCCCTAATGTTAAACAAATGGTAACGTTAGAGAGATCGATATCTCTCTAACGTTACCATTTGTTTAACATTAGGGGGCGAAATCTCTAATGTTCCCCCTAATATCCCCCTAATGTTAAAGAGATAGGACGACTTTCAATCATTTAAGTGGAAGCGTTCTATCGAGCACGTACTTCCAGTATGATGCGATATGATATGTAACGTTAAAGAGATATAGCCCCCTAACGTTAGAGAGATGCTAACGTTATTGATGCACTTCTAACAACATTATATCAACCCCTTTCCACACCCAACCACTCTCAACAACCTTTCAGCCATTCTCTGCACCCACTTAAGCACTTTCTACACCCTCCCAACCACTCTCCACACCCTTTCAACAACACTCCATATCCTCACAACCAATTCCACGGGCTCTCTATCCAGTCTGGACTGTTTATTAGCCCGTGGACGACAGTCCTGGAAAGGGCTTATAAAATTGACCTGTCCGTCCGTCCGTAACGCGCTCCTCTCTGCTGACACTTGTTCATTCATAATGGGTGTTTCACACTAACAGAACAAACTCGGACGCAGTCAGAATACCATATACCTTAGAGCAATTGCATTGCACAGTTGATGACTGTTATTTGCATTGAGATATGGAACACGAAGCTACTTTAACTCTTCTGTTCGTCGGACTGCAGCGATCGCGAAGCAGAATGGGGAAATGTAACATTACGGTCAGAATGCTATATCTCTGAGAGCAAATATGCTGTAGATATGTCTCAGGTTCGATTTAAACACGTAAAAGCGAGCAGACTTAACTAGAGATTACAGTTGTTTGGAAGCATCCACCTGACTGATAAACCTAAGTCTGACTATTTAAAGTCTCACTAATAAAAGTATGCACGCTTCCAGTCTGATGTAATAAGATTCGTAACGTTGGAGAGATATCGCCACCTAATGTTAAAGAGATAGGCCTATCTCATTAATTACATAAAGCAGCAGTGCTTCCCCCCTAACCAAATTACATAGTAACGTTATAGAGATATCGCCACCTAATGTTGAAGAGATAGACATATCCCATTACGTACCCGAAGCAGCAGTGTTTCCCCTAAAGCTGAATTACATACGTAACGTTGTAGAGATATCTCTACCTAATGTTACAGGGATAGGCCCATCTCATTAAGTACACGAAGCAGCAGTACTCCCCCCATAACCGAATGGCATACGTAACGTTATAGAGATATCGCCACCTAATGTTAAAGAGATAGGCCTATCTCATTACGTCCAAGAAGCAGCAGTGCTTTCCCCATCACCCAATTTCATACGAAACGTTGTAGAGATATCGCTACCTAATGTTACAGAGATAGGCCTATCTCATACACTTCACCCTCTCAACCCCTTTCCACAGCGTCAACCTCCCCAACCACTCCAAACCCTCTAAACCACTCTTCACACACTCCCAACTGCATTCCACACACTTACATCCACTCTCCACACCCTTTCAACAACTCTCCAATGACCACGAGCTCTCTATCCAGTCTCGACTGTTTATTAATGAGAAAAACAAAGAAAAATCAAAGAAACTCAAAATTGAATCCGTGAATGGGTTTACAATAAAGAACAACACATCTGGTTTTCTCCATCAACCAAATCCGACTAACTACGCAGTTCGCTCGTCCACTTCACAACGGATCACACACTCTGTGCATAACGCAATCACACCTCTATATGCCATAAGATTTAACACAAATTTGAAATCATAAAAATATACAATTTCACCGCCAGGTTGCACATGTTCACTCAAAAGTCATTTCTCGGTCACGCGACGACACTTAATGTGAAGTTATGGAGTGAAAGTGGGATTTTAGTGGGCAGTCTGCAGTTAAATTCGGCTAATTTAATTCCCGTAGTCCAAATGCAAATATCCATTATAAGATATTTGCACTGTCATTTTGAAATTATTATTAACTTGCCTAGTTTTTACAGTTAACTACACATCTGAAATTTCGGTCAGATATTGAGTATATTTTCAAGATTTCTTACAACATTATGCAATTTCAATGCAATACCGTATGGCTTTTCTCGCTGTCTTTACTTTACGACTGACGGGACTAATAAAATTGAAATAGAATGTGATTAATTGGCTTAGATTTAGAAGAATGTTTCAAGTTCCAGGTTTAGTTTGTTCAAAGATATCTTGCCAAATTGTTCATTGCAGTATTAAGTCGTGATTAATTATATCAGTGGTTTGTAATTAATTGCTCTTTAAATTGAATTAGAAAATTTAAGCCTGACCTTGCAAACAGTTTATGCATCAGGAGAACAGAAATAGCATGTATACCAAATTCGGGGTACAGGGAATAATACAAAGTCACAGCGTCTTTGGTGAACACATGTGACCGGTGTAATCTGCTAAGTCAGTCTGTTTCTTTCATTCAACACTTTCTGCACAAATAAACACTGGATTACTTGAGAAGTTGAAAACTGGGTCTGTGTACATGAACAGATCATTTCTTTCTCGATCAGGGTCAAGTGTAAGGAGGATCTGGTTTCAGTCTTGTTTAACGAACAGTTGTCTAACCTAGTTTGAGACATTCTTATTCAATGTGTTGCACATTCCGAATTTATCGTAAAAATAATACTCTCCGACATGTACACAAATTTACAGTGCATTATTAGCCAGTGGACGCAGTCCTGCAAAGTGCTTATAAAATTGTCCTGTCTGTCCGTCTGTCTGGTGCAATGCTTCTCACCCCACCTCCTTACAAACTCAATAAAATTAGCGCAACTTCACTTCAAAAATGTTTAATTAATATACCTCTTCCATTGCGTGATCACTATTTACTCATGACAGCTCAAACCAATATGTCACGGGCACACTTAATAGAAAGCGCCAGAGTCGCGCGCCAACTTTCAAACTTGACGGTGTGGAATTTTAGAGCAGCGATTGAATTTTTGAATGCTGTTCCCGAACAAATGGTAAGAATCTTTAACGTCTTAAGCCATCTTGAGAGTCCCCAGCGTTGACTCCAACATTCTGCATACATTTTCCTAGAAAAAGATATAATAATATATTTTTCATAATATTATGATAACCGTATACTGGACTGTAATTCAAATTAACCGATTTCAACATCTTCATTTCCAGCATGAGTTTGTCTACACATTTTGGAATTAGGTAAGCCTTTTTCCACAAAACGTCCTACAGCCTCTTTGCTCAACACATATCCTGTGTAAAACAATATAAACAAATTAACGGTAAATATATGGTATCATTATAACTGCGTTTGATAGAGCAGGCAGTTGGAGCAAGTACTTTCACTTACGTCCGAAATAGATTGCATAACTGGAGTTAACATATTTTAACGAATAACGTAAATTCTCGGCAACGACGTACTACGTATCGTCTAATAAAAGAAAATTAGTTTCCAATAAACTTAATAAGCTAACGGAAATACTCCCCTGCCCCTCTGGATTAGCAAAAAAAGGTATGTGTATCTCACCGTCTGCCTTCATAAACCAATCTACGTCTTCAAAATGGTGATCGTAGGGTAGGGTGGGCTAATTTTGACCACTTTTCTGGCAAGGCTCCTTCAAACCTCTCAAGGAGTAGATTTGACAAAGAATGAATTTTGAATACACAAGTATCCGTTCGGTAACAAAATAAAATTATTTCCGAATTTTTCTATTTCGGTTTCCAATAGCAACGTACAACAACGACCAACAAGTTGAAAAACCCTCAAAAACGAAGCCGTGTCCCAAAGATGACCACCACGTGACCCAAATTTGACCACACTTTTTTTTATGTGCTAATTTTGACCGCAAGTTGGTGTCCCAAATTTGACCATCATATATTGAGATGGTGGTCATTATTGGGACACACGCCAAACCAGATGTAGCCGTAATGTATTGAAGGTGGTGGTCATTTTTGGGGCAAACGCCGAACCGAATTTATGTGTAATTAGAGAGAGTTAAAACTCTCTCTACTAGAAACCCCTTAATTTAGCTTATTCGAATGTTAAGAAAAGTGAGAGAAAATTGTCACCTTAAGCAGGCAAAAAAGATACGTAAAGAATGGATGTAGAGTTGGAATGAATTTATTTAAATGAGCTAGCTACCTCATTATTGTAATCTTGCCTCTCTGCTACGTTGGCAGGGCGTGACTGAGCTGATCTTCACTTCCATTTTTAGTACAACGATTTAGAAAACCAACAATCAACAAATAACAATCAAGGAAGACGACGTTTTGAATGAGGATCAAGTGGAGTGGAAGGAGGAGAGGAAGAAGGGGTGCGTGCCCTTCTTTCCAGGAAAATGTCCAATTGTGCCTAGGGTTTGGACTGGGCTAATCAGTGCGGAACCGTTCTGGGTTTCCTTTTAAATCGAAACAGTCCACTAGCTTTTCTTGATTTCCTACGAAATTACTAAAGAAAACAAATTCTTGAATTCTGGTGGAAGTGCTGTATTCAGGGAACTGTAAGTTTTACAAATAATGTCAGGTTGAATGGTTTATTTCGTATGATCATGCCTTGCAGAATTAACGCGAATCTAATACAATTCTTCAACCAGACTTGCCTTTCAAAATTGACCTTCCTCAAATCAATGCCTAATTTATGTGTGGGTGCTGGATTTCGAATGAACAAAATTTGTTCCAGGAATATTTTCAAGTCGAAAGTGAAAAAAAAACACAAGTCATTAATCAATGGATCTTACATTTAACTTTTATCTGGTAACGCTGTGCAGAATTTTTTATAACGCCCACACTTCATTTCTGTCTAGCCTTTTTTCCTTCCCCGATGCTAGGATTAAGTACAAGACAGAATTCCTGTGTGTAAAGACTCGAAATTTGATCTAAAAACCTTTCGATTTATGTAGATCTCATGTAATGCAGGAATATAGTATCGAAACTTAATATTTTTGTCTAATTAAAGAAGGTGTTCGATTTTGGAAGATCCTTTCCATAGAGAGTTCACTTTTCCATTTTTTGAAACCTCAAATCTTAACATGCAAATCCTTCCGCCGTTAAACTATTGGTACATTGTTGGACACAATGCGAAGATGCAACATGCAACCGTGATAGTGATACAGATTCGTTGCCCATGATTAAAAACCATATAAATTTTCTTCATTGAAGAAGCAACAATTTGAACATGGAGGCGGAGAAATTGTCATAGCAAAGCATTTAATATTTATAATTATTTGCTAATAATTCCTGTTCAAGCTATTTCAGACGCCACCTCCAAAATCAAATTATATTCCGACGACGGTATTCCTATTACGAAACGAACTGAAAATCTCTTCCCTAGATTTACTTTGTCAGCGTTTTTTTCCCCATAGATTTGCAATTACGTTTCACACTTACTCTTTCTATATTGACACTCCATCTATCGGGTCCGTGATTCTACCGAACTGTCCCGTTCCAAACAACTCAGAGAATTTTCAGTGTATACGGAATATAATTTTGGAGACAGCAAACCTTCCTTCCTTCACCATTTGCCTTCAAATATTGACAGTATCAAATATATCAGTATCAATTGTCTTGGGGATTCGGTTATACCATATACGTCCTTGTACCCAGAAATCATATTCCCAACATGCTCCTTCCATACATTTCGTCAACTTACTAAACTCCAATTGAGTATTTACAAGAATTGTTTGAATGACGAGATCCTACAATCAATTTCTAAGAATTTAACAAAACTTCAAATTTTGGAATTTGGTGATTGTGAACATTATATCACTGACTTTGGACTGACTGGAATGGCGGTGGGACAAACAAGTCCAAGGCGATAGTCAAGTATCTCTGAAAAATTTGAAAGGTAATTGAATTTTGTTCCATGTCTTTGAATGGCGGTGTTTCCATTTCTATTTATGATTGGTTTATTTTGAACAGGACAGCGAAGGCTTTCAATTGAGAATTGTGGAAGAGTGACAGAGACAGAATTATGCAATTCTATTGCATTCCTGGAGCTCGTCTTTGCAAATTTAACAACGAGTAGAAATAGAGTAAGGATTTTATTTTCTTTTATCTAGAAAATATATAAATTTAGTCCTTGAAAACTTTGTCGGCCCGGCCAGATCGAATCCGAAATATTTTAATTTTTCTTGGCCCGGCCCGATCTGGCCCGAAATACGGGCCGAGCCATTCACACCTCTAGTTCTTAATAATTAGAAGAGTTCCAGAAAAGTGAGATATGTATTCTCGTCCGTCAGGTCCACATTTGAGCCAGTGTTATTTTTTTTTGGACGCTAAATAATGCCGATCGACTTGAAATGTATCGAGCTTTCTAGACCACTAGAGCAGCAATTTTGATCAAAAGTTGTAATTTATGGAGCTCTTTAGAAAAGTAATTATTTCTTCAATTACAGATGGGCTATCGGATTCGAGTTTATTAAAAATTGCACAAAAGAATCCTAGCCTGGAATTCTTGAGACTGGGTGCGCCTCAAAGTCTCCGCGTGATGATTACAATTTTGATGACATTATGAGCGTCAATTCAAGGCTGACAAGGATTTCCAACTTTCGGCTCGCACGCAATTTATTGTTGGGACACCCAATTGAACCTATCTACGAGTACAGACCCAGCTATGGAGTTTTGCCTTACATTCCTAATGACGGAAAATCATTTCCGTCGATAAGGGAATTTTAGTCCACAAGGAAAGTCTTGGTTTTAATGCCTACAGATTTAAAGTCAAATCTGTTCTGTTGGTTGCTGAAGAAACTTCTACAGATTTGTCCATGGAGTCTGAAGGGAAGAAGGAGAGGGTTGGAAGTGATCCGACGTCCAAGAGATTCATTATTGGCACGAGAGACATTCTTGTCAACAAAGGACTTAATACAGGTTCTCATATTGACGTAGGAGTCGTCCTCAAGTTATGGATCATCGTAGAATGTTCTTGGAAGAAAAATAACTCTTATAAGAATTCGACTTTCAGAGGTTTCATCGTTTCATGAATCCAAGTTCTCTTGAGACCTCCATATTTTGAATCCGAGGTTTTCGCTATAATTATTGATTACGAGATGTCGCTGTTGCATTGATGGCAATATTACGAATCGACTTTACCGAACACAGCATTGCGCAGTGAAGTCTTAGCTTGAGTTTTGTTATTTACTTTGCGGTACTGTCATATCCTAACCGAGTCGAAATGTGGAGGGGTACGAGTTGTGGGGCCACGCTGAGATTATGTTATGCATTACAACGAAAGGGGCCGTCGCTAATCTCAGTAGTATATTTCTTCCACACTTTACAATTTGTTTCAAGCGCCGAGAAGTCAAACATTAGTACTCATTATTGGTACCACAATATTAATTATCAAGATAATTAGGTAATTAGTGAAAATAATTAGATGATTTTGTTCGAAAACGTCGATGTGGGAGTTCATTGTCACGATATGGCATACGCGAAGGAATACCACGTACGGCATTATCGTAGGCCAAATACCGTTAATTAGCCAGATAATAAACTAATTAAAATAATTAGTTTATTTATAATCAACAAAGTGACTAAATTGATTAGTTAATTATTTATTAAAAATGGGTTACATGTGTGTGTATTGTCACGATTTAGCATACGGGGACACCCTATGTAGACTTTCACAATCAGTACAGTACACTGTTTTACTGTTTATTTAAAACATTTACCTCAAATTGTTCATCAGCGTTGATATACGCAATTCAAGCTTTTGAATTACCATTGTTGTTATAATCCTGTTTTCGGCATAACCCTCGAGCGGTACTTTTAAATCACCTACAATTGTAGGGGATTACGGCTTTCTTTATTCACTACTAGTCCTTACACTAAATTATATTTGTGTAACTTCGATGTGTGACTCATTTTGAAAACTGTTGTGAATAAAGAGAATTTAAACCACAACTATTGAGTTACATTCAAGCTGGCGAGGCCAATAAGGTCCATTGCAGTCTATCCCGGAACACCTTAGTATTCTGAATTTATATTTCGGGCCTAATTTTATTTGTCTCTATATGAGCGAAACTTGACACCATTGACACTTTCAGGTCAGCAGCACAGTTCGTGAGTTTGTCTCATCGTCAATCACTACAAACTTTGATAGATCGGCTGATTCCTTACATGATTCTTCTATAACTCTGCATCTTGCACAACGAAATGTTCCGCTTGAGATCTCACTCTCAGATCTCACTATACAACTTGCCTTAGCTTCTACGTAGGTTCCAAGGCCTAATCCTGGGTCTACGTTTCCAAAGCTCGTGCAACATTTATTCGTCGCTGCTTTGCATTTTTCCCCGAGGAGGACACAAGGTTGACACTTCCTACTCCCGGCTTCGATGCAGGATTTAGGAATAGTTACAGAACAGTTGCACATGTCCGCAAAATACTCCTTTGTCCTAAACTCACCGGTATTGTACGATAGAGTATACCTTTCGGTCACTTTCAGTGGACATGACTTGTCTAATGCAATCAGAATTAAAATCATTTTTCCCATTTAGTTATTTATTTTTGAGAATTCGAATTCTGCTTACCAGCGTGTGTCAAACTCATAAAGCCCAAAAAGAAAACTATTAAAATTGATTCCATCGTCTTCCAGGGCAATGTGCGAATAATATTCAGTTAAACCTACAAAATATTCACTGAACCCGCCGGAGAAGACTATATGTTTGAAACATAAGTAAAACTAAAAGTCTGAACTCTTCAGTCTTCATTCAAATGTCAGTCTCGCTTCTAGAGCAATCTCAGAATTGATTTGGAAAACCACGCACGAATATATCAGTGCCATGGTAATTCATAGACGCAGTATTTCTGAAGAGTATTACGTATGTAAGTTCATTCCAGGTCGTTCACTTTCAATTTCAACAGCACTAATCTCAATTTTGTGTCAAAAAGAACAAAAATAGAATTTAAATTCATTCACATCCGACCGTTGATTGACAATTTCTATTATGTAAAGAACAATGCTAGATTTCAATACTCCCAGTCAAATGAAAATCCTTGACTCGGTTTCAATACAATATAGGAGTACATTTACATTTCTGATTATATTTACCAAATCTCACGTCTAATTTCGGTTTTCACGCTATCTGCTCTAACAATAAGAGTGACTGCATATCTAATGCCATTCATGGAGATCATCGATATCTTCCAGAATGCGTATTGTCAGTATTCTGCGCCCAATTTGTAGCGATCGAATGTTTACCTAGGCCACAAATTCCTTAAATGTTGACGATATTGGCTAGCTGTAGGATTCTTACACCGCCCCAACCTGATTCGTATGAGGTTGTAAAATATCTCAGGACTGCCTTGATGAAGTCTACGAGTTATCACGTACTTTTACCCTTCGTTCTTTAGATTTCCATTAGTTTCTTAATTTCCTGGAGAGTTATGTCAGGACCAAATAGACAGTCCGGCTTGCCGTTCGAATTCTTGGAACCTGGAACTATAATTGAATGATTTAAGCCAGTGTACTGATTGAATTCGGAAAGATTTCTCGACGATTTTTGAAATTCTTTGGTGTTCGACGATCACGACTTTCCGAAATAATGTGTGGGAATTCCCGTTCCAGAATTTTGAGACCAAAGACTATTTCCAAAGGAACTTACTCTCTTTCCATAGACAGCAGTCTCTTTGGGCGTTTTTCTTCAAAATTTCGAAATTTTTTGGAGGCACTGTGGATGAATGTCGGACTTCTTCCAAAAATACGTGTCTGATTAAATCGGATGAAACTTAGAATGCAAAGTGATTCTCGGAAGAAATTGCCTCCGGTCTCCCCTCGTCAGAAATACTTTTGAGAAGTGAAAGCGCCACACTTGTTGAGTCTCTGTTGTTGTTACCGTACCGTGTGCTCCAGGATACAAGGGAAATGTTACTACAAACGTGATTTAATAACACTCCATCATTCTGTGACTTCATTCATGAGAACCAGGTGTTTTGGAGTCAAGGATGATCTAATTTAATCCGACATACCTGGACGGATCACGTGAACACTCAACGATTTGGTTGAAGTGGATTGAATGACAGATTAAAGAGGATTTGGTGATTTGGAATTCCCCCTTCCCGTTGTCCCTCCACATTTCGGTTGAATTCACCTGATCTCCACCTGGTCCGTTCAATATTCTACAAAATGACGCAATAAAATAATAAAATTTCAAATAGGTACCGCTTGAGAATTCAATTGTCATTCCACGTCGGCTGGACCGGTTCTGGTCTAGTCATTGATGTCATTGATATTATGGTCACACAATATGCAATGCATCATCTGTATACCAGGTCATCTATCTCGGTCAAGTCTCAAGTTCAGTTTTATTCAATTGTCATAATCCAGATCAACCATTGGACAAAATTAATTATCAAACGTTATGCCGCTTCCCCACTCCTGGTGGAGCCATATAAATACAATCTGCATTTCAATACCGACAATACATTCAACGTCGTAGAGTCGTAAATGACAATTGGCTCAATATTTCTATAAACACGGTGTCGGCACTCCTTTTTCAAGTTTCAGAAATTTTTTAAATTTAACTCAAAAGACTACCATGAATTTAGTGGAATTCGTGTACGCTGCAATTCCAGCACTCATACAATTTTACGCTACAAAATATTACAATGAAGATTTGGCTAAAACATTGATTGAATTTGAAAACGATTTCAATGTTCCAAGAGTCCAGTCATATGATTTCATTGTTGGTACGGTCAAACTCGGCTATAGTAGAAATATTATTAATAGTCTAATTGATTGTTTCATCATCATCAGTTGGTGCGGGTACTGCTGGTTGTGTCATCGCGGCCCGTTTGTCCGAAAAATTCAATGTTCTGCTTGTTGAATCTGGTGGTCCACCTCCACCTGCAACATGGGTCCCAGGTTTTTACAGTGCATTTGCTAGAGCACCAACCATCAACTATAAATTTGAATCCGTCCGACAAGAATATGCTGGAGGAGCAAATAATGGGGTACGAATACATTTTTGAAATAATAAATCGAAACTTAAAAAAATGATAATTTGTATTGACAGATATTCTCAACCTCCATGGGTAAAATGATGGGTGGTTCGGGTTCACACAATGGGAATGCACACAATCGTGGAAGTCCTTACGATTTTGATAATTGGGCGAAACTAGTTGATGACAGCAGTTGGTCATATGAAAACGCTCTTAAACATTTTAAAGCCTCAGAAAGATTTGTTGGATCCTTGGTAGAACCAGGGACTGAGGGGAATTATGGGTACAATGGCCCTTTACCAGTTGACTCAGACCATACTCCAATCCTACCATATTGGTACGAAGCAGCTCAAGAGTTGGGTTTTAAAGTCGGTGACCCAAATGGAAATCAATCCGAGTCTTTTACATCAATCCATAAATCAGTTTACAAAGGGCGTAAAGTGAGTACTTACACTGAGTACATTCAACCCATCCAGGACGACCGCGCTAATTTAACAATTTTGAAATATTCTTCCGTTCAAAAAATTCTTATAAATGATCAATTACAAGCGTACGGTGTTGAATTTGAGAGACATAGCCTTGTGCAACGTGCTCTGGCTAAATATGAAGTGATCGTCAGTGCTGGACCATACGGATCTCCTCTCTTACTCATCAAGTCTGGAATTGGACCTAAGGCTGACCTCGAGGATGCGGGGGTAATTTTATTCTAAATGATAATGATTTTAGCGAAGAATAACTAATTGTGGTCCAATTAATTAGATTCCAATCAAAGTTGCAAGAGAAGGCGTAGGAAAAAATTTACAAGATCACGTTGGGGTCAGAATAGGATTAATCACCGTAAATGATACGACATTATTTCCAAGAATTCATGAAGGGGATGAAGATTCATTGGAACATTACATTGAGACTGGAGAGGGTCCACTGGGAATGCTGACGGGTGGACCACAAATGTTTCTTGTCTCTAATCGTGCTCGTGCTGACAATGAACCGAATTGGCCGGACCTATTTATACAAGTCAATTTCCTTGAGTCTAGCTTTAGACCGAGTGACCCAGAGGTCATGAATATCAATGTAGGGCTTGGACGGGCTAAAAGTAAAGGTGGAGTGCGACTGAATTCTACGGCTTACAGACAAGGGATACGAGATGATGAGGAATTAGCAATTGTTGATTTCCAAATGTTGGCTGTGCGAAGTGATGCGGATGTTATACTTGAAGGTGAGTGTCTAACAACATTTTATGAAGTTATCATATTCCATCTAAAAATGTATTTGTATTTTTACTTCTTAGGAATCCAATTTGCCTTGAAATTAATTGAAGAAACGTCCGCATTTCAAAAATTGAATGCGACATTTACTACAGAACCATTACCAGCATGTCAACCGTTTGGATTTCGAAGTGAAGCTTACTGGCGATGTGTAATTAGGCAAGTTTCAGTAGGAAGAGATCATTCCATGGGAACCTGTACCATGGGGAAATATAATGACCCACTTGCAGTTGTAGACTCAAAACTACGGTAAGGATTACCCGCTTTTGCTCCATTTCTTTTCCAAAGTATTTCTAATCAAATTTATGTTTTTTCTCGATTCTTAGAGTCATAGGTGTAAATAGATTGCGTGTGATCGATGCATCAATCATGCCAATGAATCCAAATGCAAATATTAATGCACCTGTCATAATGGTTGCCGAGAAAGGAGTACACGAAGTCCTGAACGAGTATATTTAAAATTGTAATAAACACAAGCGAAAATAGGGTGGCGGTATTTTCAATAACCATAAGTGTTTTATTTATTTTTTATTTATCTATAAACTTTGTCAAAGATTTCTCCCCTCAAGTAAAAATAAATTGTTGGGTCAGTCACATTATGTATACAATAAAAATAAATGGAAATGAAGTCATGCTTTAATTAGTCGTAGTCATAATTGTTTATAACATCCTCAGAAGATGCCGCTAAATTAACCACAACCAGAGTAATTAAAACCACACACGATATGATGAATACACAAATTCATATGAAATAATAGTAGAGTGAACGGAATAATGCAGTAGTAATCATTCGGATTATTCAGAACTAACAAGAGAAGCTCAAGACATGAAGGTCGAACCTCGACCCGCCGTTCACTTTATCACGTCATTTGGGATCCGCTGACATAAAAATAGTTAAAAGAAATCTTGAGGTTCCCCTTTGAAGAAAATGGAATCATGTGTAAAAATGCATGCTGTTTCCGACGTTTTTCGTTTCTCGTCAATTTTGAGATATGCCCATTACAGAAGATTTTGAAAAAATTCAAAATTATTTTCATCAAGAATTTGAGTTCCCTTAAGTTCTTCGGTATGTCCAATCAAAATCTTGACGAAAAAAATTATTTTGAATTTTTTCAAAATTAATGGGCATATCTCAACATTTACGCGAAATGAAATACGCCGGAAACAGCATGCATTTTTTACACACGATTCCATTTTTGTTTGGTGTGGTTACTGAACGCTTAGAACAGGAGGGAAGTGTACGTTGTGAGTTCAAACAGAATTCAAGTAATTTAAATCTCTCTATGTGGTTGATAAACGGAGACTAGTGAATATGATTGCTATGAAATACGGTTTTAATCGAAACCCGTAGTTTTAATTAGAGCATGGAAAGATCATCGTACCTAATGAGTTCACCTCATCGAATTTATAATCAAGTGGTCTGCAAAAATAATTACCTCGCTTCCAATCATCCAATACAATCGCCTTAACTTGATTTCCATGTTTGGAAGTACCAATTGCAAATACACAGGGCTTAATCGTCTCTGCGGTTTTTTGATTACCCTTTGTTGAGCCACCCAAATTTTATAGCCTAGAACATTAACTGACCACATTAATTCTGTAATGAAAGCGTATACTAATGAGATGAAGAAAATAGGGACAATCAATTAGGATCCAATATGCAACCAATTATTTATTCAATAAATTTACTAATGAGTTATATTTGTCAAATGAGAGAAAATTGATTTTGAACAATGAGTAGAGTACGAGTACCATGAGCACGAACTTTGTACGAAGATAAGGTCTAACAAATTTTTAATGAACTGATGACCTTTGTGAACCCAAGTTTGACCAAAGAATTTCCTTTCCCACCTTTAATATTTTCGCATCTCCCTTTGCATCCATGGTCCTGACACATTCTTACACAACCAATGTTATGGAGATTCGCGGATGAGGTCTTGTCGTTGAAGTGAGCAGGAAGGTCGAAGCATTTATTTCCAGTCAAACCAACGTCAAGTTTTTGTCCTAAAGTATTGGAGAAGAACCATTAAAGTATACCATCTATCTACAGGGTGAGACAAAACATGATAACACATTTTGGTCGCTCGGTATTTGGAAACGAATTATCGTAAACTCATGAGTTTGGGCTCATTCTGTCTGCAAGAAAATGTATTACTTTTACCCAGAAAAACGATGAGCATGGAACATTTTAAAAAGCAAAAAAATAGCTGATTTTCGAACATATAAGAGTCTATCCCCGAAATTAATGGTCAAGAAATTCCTGATATCCTGTATTTGAAAGTTCCAAAATTATGGGTTTAAACGCATACCAAATCTTTCATTTTGGATTTCACGTCAATTTTTCAAAAAATATTTCTTTCAAAATTTTGATTGGAAATACTAAGATTAACTTAAAGAAAATCAAAATTTTGACAGGAAAGGATATACCGCACGAGGAGCATGGCAAATAACCCCCGCTCAGAATTGGCTTAAATTTGGCACAGAGGTAGATCTCGACCTTCTGAACAACATTTCTACAGGTCCCAACCCGATAGGTCAACTTCTGTGACCTCTAGAGGTCACCAAAGTTCGACCTTTGGTTTCCTGATAACATCAAAAATGACCCCAACAGAAGTTGTTCCACTCAGTAAGACAAGCAACTTTTCCCTGTAATTTTTCTCTACGGTCAACCCTCGAGGTCACAGGTCAATCCGTTGTCTCATGACCGTGATGTTGGCATTGACCTGTGACCTCGGGGGTTGACCGTAGAGAAAAATGACAGAGGAAAAAGTTGCTTGTCTCACTGAGTGAAACAACTTTTGTAGGGGTCATTTTTGATGTTATCAGGGAACCAAAGGTCAAACTTTGGTGACCTCTAGAGGTCACAGGAGTTGACCTTTTGGGTTGGGACCTGTAGAAATGTTGTTCAGGAGGTCGAGATCTACCTCTGTGCCAAATTTAAGCCAATTCTGAC
>JAQGCA010001930.1:0-15393 GCA_034698945.1 Protaphorura quadriocellata
ATTATTAACAATAGTAAAGGCCATTTTTAGTACTTCATATTTGTAAAGATATTCAGGGAACAACCATTTAAGTTCGTTAGTTATGTTTTTCTTAACCTGATCAAATTTCTTTAGACCCAGAACAAAACGGCCAGCCCTTCTAATAATACTTTGGTTTGATTTGGTTTGGTTTTTATTTAAGTCATGAACCAACGATACAAAAAGTCTATTTGCAGTTGATTCATCAACTGCCAGCTGGCAATATCCGATAATCCGATTAGTGCTCATAATAATCATATTGTCAACCTTATCATTTACGTCTGTCATGCTTAATGAATGGTAAAGTATAGGTTTATTTGAGTTATGGCCGAATTATTTTCAATGGTACACCACATACCACAGTTTCTTACAATTAAAGTTGTACCGGTTAATAGCCTGATTTTAAAATAATTTATTTGTAGGGTGGTTTGGCATCCGGAAGAACTTCTGCCACTTCATCTTTGATATTTGCCCGTGCTTCGAAGAGTATTGCAATGTTTCCTACAGCTCTCATGACGAACATGCTCCTCCTCAGCGCCAGAATAACCAGGAAGACGGCAGTGGTGATCAATCTCCGAATCGAAGGCGGACCTCTTTGGTCACATGTAAGGTCCATGCAAAACCAGTGGTGCCCATAATTTCAATAGAAATGCCGGACTGATTATTTTAGTTTATACCGGTATATAAAAGTATCGGTCTCTACCTTAGTGAATTGTGCAGTTTTGCAATCACTGATCAGGTCTAAAGTATAATTTCCTAAGTAACCTACTGTGTAATTGAATGAGGAAGTTAGAGGCGATGTTGTTCAGTTGTTGCACATGCGTGTAATTGCTTCGAATTTTTGTAGATCAAGTTCATTTATATCACACGTTATTAAACTAGAACTATTAGAACTCACATGAGTACTTATGTACATCATGTAATGTCCACATAAGCGTCAACGACTTATTCTTGTCGATAAAAAATGTTTTGATTATTTGGATATTTGGAGTTGAAATTGGTATATTTTGACTGGATGGTAATGTTTAGCATAATATTCGATAATAATTCGTTGACTAGTGTGTATTTCGAATACGGGCATAATTAATTATGATGTGCCGCAGTCTTTGTCTGGCTCAAATTAACCTGTTAAATTATGTGTTCGTCAAAATGTTACAGTCAAGCTCATGCTGATCAATAATATTAGTTATCAGATTAAAGTTAGAACCGAGACGTACAAACACATGTGAAGCAAATGGTCCTGTAGTACGATACTTGTACGCATTTACGCATCTCTCCAGATAACTATTTTCTAAAATGACTAGTACTTTTGTATATATGGACTTGTTAACTACGAAATCTAACGTGGCAAGAAATTGTGATGTCGAAAGTCGAAATTATAAATCGAGTTATTGCAACTACAAGGTTATTGAGATTCATGAAGGACGCTTTATTAATTCAATAGAAATTACAATTCCCGACAATGAATTTTTCTTGCTCTAGGTATTTATCGTCCATCCTTTAGAGCATAATTTAGAACATAACATGCATTAGAACATAGCATGCATCGTCCATCCCGCGCAACCTCAACGTAATCTGTTTTCATAATTGTAAACATTTTGACACCCTTTTCTGGGATTCCTAACGTCATCCTAGAGCAATTGTGTGTGAGTTTATGTCTAGCTTGTTTTTAGCCTTAGTCTTGCTGGCACATTTCTCTCCTCACAACAACCAGACAGGTTTAGCTGGTTTCAACAAATCACACTCAAAGATATTATTCGGGATATTTGCAGCGCTTCTCGCAGGCACTTCTCCCTCGGGCGGGGTTAGAGTCATTCCAGTTTAGCTCTTAATTCGCCCACGTAACGGTTGGTTTTCTGAGATGTGTATTATGAAGCAGTATCGTGGTAACAAGAACTTGTGCTATTCCCCAAGGTTCCTTTCAGCGACTTTTCTTTTACGTAGAAGCTTTAACGCAAGGTGCTTCGCAGGATTATAATCATGGATTATTGTGCGTAAGTGCGTCCGCATGGGTTGAAGCAGGTCCAGACTGGCCATAAGGAAAGGTTGGCGATCACCAAGTGCGTCTCTAGAAATTTAACATTACGGGCATGGAATTAAGGCGCCCTTTGTCTCATGCCACTAATGTTAACTGCCAAAGGCGACCCTGAGCTGCCAGTCCGGGCCTGGGTTGAAGGATAGGGCGAGGATACAAATTCGATTTCAAAATAACGCAGTCGAGAGACGATTATTTTCAGAATCGGAATATCATCCTGCACTTAAAACACCTTAATATTCTGAATTAATTTTCGCTGGAATATGAAAAGTAAGACAACATTCAGCCCCAAAATAATTGACACGAAGCGGGAATACCGGGATGAACTTCTTGTCCAACTTTTCACGTTTCTGAACAAAGAACGAATTCACGATCCGGTTGTCATTACCCTAGGGCCCCCTAATGGGCCTGAAGAGTACGGGTAGCCCTTTGGAGTATGCCTAGCCTCCAACGGTACATTCGATATTTCCCGTTCCAGTCCAGCAGATAAAAAGGTGCCTCCTCGTAGTTTTTACCTGCTAGAATCCTTTCCTACAACTCCTTGCATGACTATAAAAAAGGTGTTTGTGTATTGTGTACGCAAATCTTCGGGTTTGACCCCCCGCATAGTCAATTCTGACACATTTAACTTTTGGGCAATTTTATTTCGACTCGGGGTATTCTTTACATTCGTCGTAATGTCAATTTTTCGAATTCGTCCTAATTTCGGGTTGCGACTTGAATCTGTTATTTTTGGGAGTAGTCCGAACAATTTCTACTTAATATTTCCAACACGGTGAATCAGGTTGGAAATTGTACTCTAGAAAACAATATCTCCTGGTTTTAACCCCTGTGAGATTCGTCCAAAAGAAATATGGGGTCTGGAAAATTCCATTACTTCGCAATTCAGCTCAGTATTTCCTTTTCATTTTCGGGTAAAAAAATCTGACCTCTGCATGATCGCCACTTAAGCCAGGTACTGGCCGAGTTTCAAAGTTTTAGCAGAGCGGGTCTATTTGTTTTGGTGTGTCTTCACTGTCCGTTATGAATCTGAATAACCCTGTAATTACATTGGAAGCAAAGTTACGGCTAAACTGACTGTTCTGATTGAGTGAATTGTTAATGGAATTTCTGTAATTTGGAGGTCACGATTTCATTCTCCTTCATGGTTTCTAATCAGCTAAGATATAATGTAGATTTTCTGGGAAAGAGACAAAGATCAATCAAAATGAGTTGTGAATTTTGTGAAGCGAAACTACTCAAAGAAATAATGAATCATTATCATCAATTATAAAACTGTAAACGAATTTTTACGCGATAGTAACTGCATTGGAGTATTACAGTTTTTGCATAAACTGACTGAACTGAATGTCCTCTATTATGTAATTTAATTGTTTTCCCGTTATGGGTTCAGAATAATAAAATAAGTGGGATTTATTTTCCCTAAAGTGGTTGTTTGCCGAATATGCAATTATGACCCATTAAAACCTTAATGAATTTTTTACCTAATTTTATTCGTATTGCTCACACGTTGTGTATCACTCTAACCTCTACTAACGCAAGTACCAATTTGACAATCAAATTTGCAAACTTATTTGATTATATTTGATTATTTAGTACCACATATTGTTACACTTTTCTCTTTTCTGTCTACGACTTTGTGTCTTAAATTGTTATTGTACAATGTACATGTTTATGAGCATTTATTCATTTAAATTAAATAATAAATATCATTAATTCTGAATGGCATAAAACCTAATTCTCTTAAGACCTACACTCTGGTACTCCAAGAATCATATTTCGTTGTTATACTCAATCTCACAATCGAGACATCTCAAGTGGCAACGTTGATGCATTCAGAGATACAGAAGTATGTAAACTGATCGTACGGCCAGGAGGATTCGAACCCTTCCCACACATGTGCTGAGTTGCACAGGAAGAAGACGGAGTCTAACGTATGTGTTTCAACCTTTGGTTGAAAAGTCAGTTTAATTGATGGGTACTCAATTTCAGTCCTATCTCAATCTCAACCTCAACAATTACGGTGAAAGCTCTGCGGAGATTCCACACAAGCTTCAAGACAATTCGGAACTAAATATGACACTCTTGTACATTTCAATGAAGCAGAGATTCGTAGGACGTCATTCACGTAATGTTTGCAACTATTGAAACTATTGAGTACTTTCTCGAAACAGAACTGTTTCCTTCGCTGACACTGAAATATTCCATAGTACCATTCTAGACTGCGCTCTTTACAGAAATAAATTGAATGCCCTTGAATATATATGAACTTAGTTGTTGAATGCTGACCTGACCCAACCTGATCCTTCCATCCACCGCTTTGCGAGTCTTTATGAATCAGAGTACTGGATGGGTGCATTACATCAGCACTAAAACTAGTAACGGAATGGAAGGAACTTATCTACTTAGCCCAAGTGAATTGTGTAACGTGTAATTTGATAACACAATTTACTATGTGAAATAATTCATAATTCATGGATTAAACGAGCATCCTATGCGCACAACATCGCGAAATCAGCCAGATGGACGAAATATACACAGAGTTGGTCTCCCTTTCCATGGTGGAGCAAGTTGTGTAGCATTGGATGTGAAGTTCAATCAGAATTATGTGGCACGATGAGGAGGAGGGGACCCTGTTTTACACAGTTGACACTCCTCGCCTTTCGAGCTCGAAGTATAGTTGTATAATGAAATTAAAACTTTGGAATAGGTAGTTAAATATTTTTGTGTCAGCCACACGAATTTATTTGCCATAATATTAAACTAGGTATCCATTTTATGTATTTCATATCAAGGAGACTGGCAATGTCAATAACATTGGCTTACTTAATATTGTAGGTCATGAAAAAAATTTCGTACTTGGCCACTGTACGTACCCCAAGGCTTAGTATTCAGAAGTTCAAATTGAGGGAAGTGGGCAACGGAGTTCAAACTGATTGTAAGGGGAGTATCCTTCACCAGCAGCTGAGCCAAACCCTTTACAGCAATACATAACTCCAAAAGAATGAGTCTAAAAACCAAAATTTTGATACAGTAAAGTTCCTTCCTATAGCAATAATAAAGCAATAAATATGCCGACGAACTTACACTTCGGACGAATTTTTGGGTGAAATCCGAGTGAAACCGTTGAAGAGTTCTTCAATGCATTTTCGAACTTCAGGACCGGCCAATTGAATATCATAATGAACGTCACTTCGTAGAATTTGATTTACAGCACAGAACAGACTGTAAACTGACAGTCCATGTTTCTCCCAGTCATGAATATGAAGGCTAACAGAATACATTTCTTCAAAGAGTGCATTCCAGCTATCGATATTCTCTGTGATAAAAGTTGTACAAATTAATTTTTCAAATTCGTTTAATCATTCAATTCAATCAAATCGTTTGGGGAGACTTTAAAGACAATGAACAACAATAAGGTACTCTCGTAGGCTTCACCGTCTAAAAGCTCCGTTAATTCCCTGGTGATGACATTTAAAAAACATTTGGATTACCTTCAGTAAAATAAATTTCTCTGATGTTCCTCTCAAATATCTTGTAAGCGTCTTCGTATCTATTGCATTTAAGCAAATACCACATCTCATGATAGGTCCTGTAGAATTGAGAAAACCACACTTCAGTCATGGAAGAGAGTCCAAGAGAGAATTTCACCAAAAAATGTAAATATTGAAAAGTAACTTCACCGACCTTCCCTCCGTAGAAGCTTGTAGAGCTTTTGCCGCGAACATTTCCCGAAGTTTAATACGAAGACAATCAACAAGGAAGAACTCGTCATAGCCATCATCGCAGGACTTTAGATTCCTTTCAAGAATTCTTCTGATCAACATTTCACGAGTAAAGGACGGTTGCAAGTGTTTCAAAACATACACCGCCCACCGAAACAAGCCAAGCCTTTCCAACTGACCAGCAAATCCGTAAGTAATATTTTCCCGCAGTTCGGTGTCAATTCTGAGTCCTCCAACTTGCTCCAGATTCAGCATCAACAACCATGACAACTTATAGTCAAGACTGTCAGGATTATTTGTCGGACTGTCCAAAACGATCTTCATCGGATAACCCGTAAAAGCAAAAACCTTCAATAGTTGAATACATAAGTTTGAGAGAGATGAGTCCGCTTTCATAGGGAAGGCTTGATCTTCGGAGTCTGTCCCAGCGTACTCCAATATTAAGCGTTGATAACGATTCACTATTTCTTGAACAGTCAAGTGTGGAGAAGCAATATACCACAAATAAATGGCGAAATGCTGAAGCCATTGTCTCGTGCACATTTGTCGAAAGTCCAGTTTTTCCCAAATCGGGAGTCCACCACTCAGCTCATAAAGAATGGTATTTGTATGTGGAATGAAATCATCAGCACCTTCAATCTGCCATTGCGTAACTTGATATTTGCATGAACGTTGACCACGAATGCTATTTTGAGCTAAACATAACGCCAAACTCATGTTTTCATCGTGAACTGCTTGTTCACAAGCGTCCATCTTCATTCCCCGCATTAAACATCCTTTCACAGATTTGTCATTCGAATCATACAAATCCCCAAATAACATTTGGCTGTTAATTTGGAACCATTTGACAAGGTCTTGTCGTTGACTCGCAAGAAACACTGGGTCAGACTGCGGAAATCTTGGTGCATCCTTTGGCCACAGGATTTTACATAGCGACCAAACATGAAGTTCCTCGTTTAGTAAATTTAAATGTTTGTAAGAGCTATCTGAGTGTTGTTGTACTAAGAATAGCTGCAGAAACTGAATTTGTTCAGAAATATTCCCACCAGCTTCTACAACGAATTCGTCTCCTGTTAGGGACAGGTCAGGTTGATGTTTGAGTTGAAAATCCAATTGCTGTTCAACAGCTCTTTTGTAGAATGAGGAACACCTCTGGTCGAGTTTCATAGCATAAGAATCTAATTTCATTACTTCCACTTGTGTGCTGACTTTCCCAGGTACAGACTTAACGCGAGTGAAATGTCCACCTAGACCAAAACTAACTCTACAACCACGCCTTCGAGTTGACAGAGAGGTGGGAAACATTTCTAAACACTTGAACAAAGACACAGGCGGACACATCACATTTACGTCCCGCCTTACTTCATCTCGTTTGCGGAACTGACGGAGAGGAATGTTGGTAGGAGGCTCAGTCTCAGTTCGTACTGGCTTTAATGCTAGAAAAAGATTGAAAAGTTGTAAAACTAGCTACTACTCCATGCAACAGTTTACCTGCGAAATGTATTATAATTTGGTGTGAGGAGGATCTCACCAAGTGAGGAAGTAGTAATTCCATCCGTACTCATACGGCCACGGTACGATATCGTCAAATTGGATACAGTACTATCCTTTCGTTTCACCCCACCGACATCAGAGAATCGAATTTTCTTTCTTTCTGATAAAGACGTTCGAGGTAGGCGTGATTTCTTGTTTGGTGGTGGTGAACCTCGAACACTTCCTGTCAAAACATTTAATCAATCACCGCTTATTAATAACGAAGGACTGGTCTTTGTGTCGGACTTTGTCGTGATAAAACGGGCTACAGCCAAAATCACTGGTGCCAAAGAAAAAAACTCTACATGGGCGGATCCAATATGCATCTGAGACGAACGTATCGTATACGTAATGTGATTAGACGACGACATGAAAAAATCATGATTTTTTTGATTGATTCAACTTAAATAATCATTGATTGTTTCCTTGATTTTTCCGATTGATTGAAACCTAAAATGTTGAACAGGATATCTGTCCGGATACCGGATAGTTTCATTGATTGATTCATAAAAATCATGATATCTATCTATCCATATATCTATCCATGGATAGATATCACGAACCCTGCAATTGTATGTTCAAAATAGTTGGCCGGATTTTCCGGTTTGTGTGTTAAAGTTTTTGTAAATAATGGATGCTAGTGCATGTAAAAACCCAATGGTGAATTTCGTTGCTGCCCGAGAAAATCCGGATGTATGATTATGGAATTGACTGGGAAGGTTGGTAAGTTAATATTTTGGGGTTGCTTAACAACAACGTAATTAAAGTATATTAATTTTTGTTCTTCGTGTCATACGCTTACCATACCCGGCCGCATGGCCCCGCTTTCTTGCTATAGTAATGAATAAGTGGAGAGGATAGTAAGTAATGATACTAACGAATATTTCTGAAGGGCGTCACCGCTTTCTTTATTCATTAATTAATTTTTACATTGGAATATTTTTTTCCAAGTGTAGTGGTGACTTATTGTACTTAAAACTGTCGTGAATAAAGAGAATTTGAACAACAACAATGATTTAGCAAATGCTCACGTCTTGAAAACTGTATTGTAATAACTTGTTTTCACCCTAATTATGTTTTTGTTCACATGTTCACAAGTATTTATTTGTTTTGTTTCTAACGCAAGGACAGTCAGGGCGGACTATTTTAATTTTTCATCGAAATGCAACTAAAAATGATTGGAGTGTCACGAATAAAAGTTCAAATGGGTGAGCTGAACAAACAATATTGTCAAGTATTACCTTCGTCTTCTTCGATCACAGGATTCAATTCACGGGACATTATCGATTTCATCAAAGTAAGCTTGGGCGAAACAACAACGTCTCTGATTATGGAGCCATATAATGAATGTTTTGAAGCTGCAAAAGTTGATTTGTCCACACTATCTTTATCACTGTCTTCTGAAATGAAAAAGAAATTGGGATCGGAATTTAAATTGGACGAACAGTATTTTCCCAAACTTCAGCTGTTAAGTTCAAGTAGGAGTAAATTAAAAACATTAGTTTGTGGTGTCACTGACGGGAGGACAGTAGTGACGGGACCGGACAGAAGTATGACACTAGTTGTATTCTTGTCCCTTGTTGAATTTGTAGACGCTTAAATCGAACAAAATTGAAATCCAAAAATCTGAACTGACTAAACTCAGTCGGACAAGTTGGACCGAATATGTGACCGTGTAGTCGTAGTCCCTTATGGCAGTGCGGACGTGTAAAGACGGGCTGCGTGACTAGGGCATAGTTTTAATTTTTACTAATGACACGGAGAATTATTCCAAGCAAAAGTTGAATGCACAAAGTGCAAACACATAATTAAGTACGATTTTGTACTTAATTTCGTAGTTCGTAGTATTAGTTTCGCATTCGACAAAAGAAGTTTGAAGCTTTTCACAAAAAAAATATTATACTACACAGCTCCGATGAAATCTGCTATGACTAACAACGAACCTCTAAATATAATTTCAGAGTCAGACACGCCGAAGCGAATCGAACATGGCAATCTTTATTGTATCCATGCCATAATCCAAAGCATAAACACATACAAGTATGCAAACCGATTGTCTTATGCACGGAGAGTAAACAGGCTGATTTCAGTTTTCAGTCAGAAACGGAGGTCTCACTTCGGGTAAACAAACTAAAAAAACAACCTCTGGGCGCAAAACCACTGTTTTCCGCCCAATGTAATCAGATGGGAAATGCAGTCTGTAATTTTATGCAATTTGATTTGGTTGTCACGGGAGACAACAGTGAGACCTCCCGGAAAAGGAAATCACCTTGTCTACTCTTCCTGGTCTTATGCATGCCTAATGACATGCATGCATAACATGGAAACAGTAATATTTCTTGGGGTCGCCTACAATGTAACCTTGAGAAATAGTACTTACCACTGTCATACTCGCTAGGAGTCAAGGGATTGAAATCCACATCATCCATATCAACTTCGTTGTCCCCGGTCCCCAGAAACAACTCACGGTCTGACATTTGGATTTGGTTTCTTGGTCTTCCTTTCGGAGTAGGCATATTCGATCTGGAGTGGAAAATTGGCGTTGACTGATATCGCGTCGTCCAACTACGAGGTTTCAAAAATGTACCTTCACCTGAGGCATTTATGTCTTGAATAACTGGTGGTTGAGAAGTTTGTGGTTGAGGAGGTGAAAGTAAAACTCCAGACTTCAGTTCCTGTGAAGTAATACCTCCCAACCCTTTTGTCAAGGGTACTTGATCTGGCGGTAAATTCTCTGTATCATCGTCCTCATTCTCCTCTGGGACGCAAGAATACTTCGAAAAATGATGAACCTAATAGAAACGGATATTACGATGCATTTAATTTAATTTGAATAATATTGCCGTAATTCGAATACAAATACAAACCCATCACGATGGTCACGAATTATGTTCTTTGAGTGATACTTATTTATATGCATTTCAACTAGTAGTATGTGTTATCCATAAAATTATAGCTCATCAAACTAACAGTTGAGTTTTCAGTATTAACAGTGACCAACTACCATCTTTTATAATACGAACACGACTCATCATCCCTCCTTAGTATGAGTGCTTTAACGAGTTGCAAGACTCACCCTGAATATCCAAATTCCAGTTTCGTGATCGTACGAGATAAATTCAGCATCCATGCGTTTACATGAGCGTTTCAATTTATCTTCATAATTCAATGATCTAATCTTTGCTGGTGATTTAATTGGCTCCCGTGAGTCCTTATCAATTGGCCAAACACGTTCCATTTTAATTTCAGCAGCACAATTAATTCCTTGCCCAATCGAGGGTTTTGTCTCATCGTCCGGATAAACATTCACTTCTTTATGTCGAAAAAAAACTGTCAAATGGTAAAACAAAATTAGTTAACTCCAACGTAACGATAGTCTTACCTGAATCCAGTCACAAATTCAATATAATCAGACATTTCTTAGTTCTAGCAAATAGAATAATATGCATTACATATTTCGTCCAGGTTGATTCCAGCTACGTTGACTGTCTCCAAAAACCTTATCTGCCCAAAGTTGTGCCGACCAATAACAAATCCACGGACCAGGCACATTCCATTGTCAGTGGTCATGTTATCCAGTACTGCCACCGTTGGTTGAATAAAATATCCAGGACGAGTGGACACCACACCACTATAAGGCCCACCATTTGTTGAAGACTTGATTACCGCAGCACTATTTCCATCGTATACAATTCCTTCATTAAAAGATGATTCAGGACTTGGGACGTGAAATCGATTAGTAAAATCTCCAGAGCTGTGGCCCGCACCAATAGAGTAGTCCTCGAGAGTCACGTTACTCTCGTCCAGGACAGAGTTAAGCGTCTCTCCAAATGATTCATTAGCGTACGGTCGACCCACTCTGTCATTCTGTTCAGACATAAAATATGAGTGAAAGATTGAAAGAAATTCTCTATCTCATTTTTAGTTTTGAAATTTTAGTTTTCTTCATTCCCATTCGGTTCAATACAACTGTTCGTTCGTATTACCATTTTCATAAACAAACAAAATCGATCGTTTACCTCATAAAGATCGACGTCAAAACGACCTGATTCGTTGAGATTTGTTATCAAAGAACCAGTAGTCTTCAATATTGTATCATTGCTTAGTGAAGGCATAGAATGTCGGCCGGATGAATGCATACTATTAATTGAAAGTTTCTTGACGTAAGATTTCGGTGATAAAATATCTATGGTAGATCCCTTGTCTTCTTCCTCAAATCCATCAAAAATTGAATTTTTCTGTTTGAGGTGGAACAAATTAACACGGATTAACACAACATTTAACATAGGTACATACATACAAAGATACATTTTGTCTGTTTCGAGGAATTATTCAATTATTCAAAAACTGTTCCTTTACTTTGTTAAAAATTTGATTCTTAGAGACAGGAAAAGTCAAATTTCTGATGTTTGCCGAGGGTCCGGAAGTAAGATTACTAGATGTTCGTCGTCTGGATGCCTCTTTAATAGCACGTTGAGCTAAAGGATTTGTTGGTTTTGTCATATTTTCCAAACTTCGATTAGTCTGAAAGAAGTAAACATATTGTAATTATAGTACCTTAGATTAGCTTGTTCATATTATGTTTGATTCACAAGCTAAGGGGCTAATAAATTCAGAGCAGAAAATAATTTCAACAACAAAATAATGTGTAAAAATGCCTTACGATTAGGTTATAAAAAAGTGGAGAGTCTTTGTAAGGTGTAGTAGCGAATGGTACTGGTCCGGTCGGTGGAGTTGGCTGTTGTGGATTCATTTGACTCAACTGATTCTGTACTCCCGGGTTTAAAAATGAAAATCCAGTCGACAATGCTGAGGGATTGTTGAATGAAAATGGGGTTGTACCAAATCCAGTATTCGTGGCCGGTGCTCCAAGTGTAAATGTGTTTGTACCGAATGGTGCAAACCCAGAAGAAGTACTCGTACCAAAAGTTGAAGTTGCGGGGGAAGTAAATTTTAAACCTGTCCCAGGTGTAGGATTATTGAATGAAAATGTCGAATTTGTCGGATTTGAAGCTGTACCTAAATTCCAACGCCCATATTAACTATCGTAACCTATTTGTACAATAAGTATAAAAAGTGTTCGTTATCTCACCAAAAGGTTGAGGAGTAGTACCAAACCCGCTAAAACTGAACGGTTTCGCCTGCGTCTGAGCGGTGCTTCCAAACAAACTTGTAGGAGCCGCAGGGGATCCAAATGCTTGGTTAGGGGTTCCAAATGCCGTCGCATTTGGCGTTCCAAACATTGGTAATGGTTTGTTCAAAGTACTGTTTTGAATCTGAGGTAATCCAAATGCAGAAAAAGTTGCTGCCGGAGAGCTGACGGGTGTGGCTAATGGCTTTTGTCCAAATAAACCTAACGCCTAAAATTGTAAAATCAAAGTTAATTCACGTATTCAAAATACATGTAATTGTAGATAATAGAAAAATAATAGTACTGGTTGTTGCTGAGTTGGCTGTGAAAATGAAAATGCAGCATTTGTTCCTAAGGTCCCCGTCGTAGAGGTCGGATTAGGATTTCGACCGAACATTCCAGGCGACTGACTTGCAGGATTACTGAACGAAAATGTGGATGTTCCGAACGTTGAACTTGTCGTGGGCGTGAAAAAATTTGTTTTGGGTGGCTGATTCAAGGTTTGAAATAATCCTGAAAACAAAAGAGTAGTTTATACACATAACCACAAGAAACACAACTGAGGGCTAGGGCTGGTTCTGCAACGTAGGGAGGGATATGGAAGTCAATTCACCATGTGCCTGTAGGTTGAAACTAACGAAAATAATTAACTAATTTCAACTAAATTAAATGAACGATCAGTATTATGGTATGTACCTCCGCTGGGGCTGCTACTTCCAAACATAGTATTCCTTTGACCAAATAAATTAGACGTATTTGCAGCAGGGGCAATGGAGGAGAAAAGACCAGGACTTTGTTGAGCCTGAGCAGCAAACATTCCAGCCTGTGAAGAACCCTTCCGACCAAGTTGATAGTCTTCAAATCGTAATTCCTCTAAACATTTAGTTTCATATTCCTTCATGCAAGTAATGCATTGGTGTCTTGTATTTATTGGTGATGGTACACCATTCTTCATCATCGTATCCGTGCCGGTAATGGCATTGAAAGGTACGGATGTACCTTGTACTTGAACTTGGACATGACCTGCTTTGAATTTTAAAATAATTAAACTTTAATTATATAAATTTGTGCATAGGACCATTTTCTAAATTACGAGACGGTTCTAACGGTAATTTCAGCAAACAAGTAAGTACGAATTAGAAATTAAATGCCGTACGGTTTTTCAGGATTGATTTCAAGGGAACCATTCTTAAGACCTTACACGATACACTTCACAATCACAATAAAAAAGACACTATTAAAAATTAGAATTAGAATTCAATGAATCCCAACTGATACTTCCAATTACTGGTCACACACGGTCAGTTGGAGTTGGAACCTGCTTTCAAGAAATTCAACACTTTGATTCCTAAATGTTTTGCTCGTCTGTCGTATAGGCATATGATTCGAGACATACAACGTTAGATTGCATCGAACCTGACGTTCACGATTTCGTATCTTGAAGAAAGGAATGCACAGAGCCATGAAGGGGAAATGGGAAGTTGAAGGGACAAAGGGGCATTAGGAATAGGATTACATTACCCTGACTGCTCTGTTCATCCCAAGATGTAAATGAGATGGAGGACGACGATACTTTCAACTTTCAACTAGAACCTCAGTGCCATACTCGAATGCAAAACCTTTCTTACGTTAGAGGACTAATGAATTGAGGTATCAGATTTCCTTTGGAATGGAATCCTATGGATAGATGCATACCAATACGAGTCACCGAGTACGCGTACGTCTAAGAATTTTTTCTCTAGAGATTACAATTCAATTACAAGAAATTGTCCCATTGATTCCAACTACTAAATACTAGCAAAACGTATGTGATTACGTGTCATCTATGTTGTCATAGCATGTCACAGACGTAGCATCTACTATGCTAAGTCTGATCAGAGTTGCTAGTTGGCATTCAGTATAAAGAATCATTTAACTCTAATTTCAATTAAATTAAATAAACAATAAGTATTAATGGTCCATCGGTCAAAAGATATGCCTAGTTAGTTTCGTGGCCAAACTCGCCAAACGTCTTTTATCCGGTATCCGGTCATCCCGGATATTGGATATTTTAAAGCAATAATCTTCCGAACCGAATAATCTACCGGTGTGAATTAGAATTTGACCCGTCTCCAGTGCAAAGTGGAACAAACATTCTGCTCAAGGTATGAAGACGAAATTACCATAATATAATTCCATGGTAGTGAAAGTGTACTGGTACTGGAACTGGAACTAGAACTAGACTCTGTGAATGAGTGTCTACTTAGGAATAGCAAAGAAACATATTAACAAAAGCACAATTCTACGTTTCATTGCAGTAATTTTGTATCAACTTGGTTGTGTTGTAAATTCCAAATTTTAAAGTTATTCGAATTAATTTGATTAGTAAAAAAAATCTAGCTAATTTGACCCTAGATGAAGCTAACTTCGTCGTCAAAACATATTGACCTGACCATGATATGCGGTCACACGAAAACAAATTAGTTTCCCTTAACACTTTCAACATAATCATTCATAACGTTAAAATCGTTCCACACAAAACTATAGAACAGACTGATGGTTCTGTTCCAATTTGTCCATCCTCACATCACCTGAGCCGAAATACTGTCGTCTGTCGCTCGTCTTACGATTGAACAACTGATAATTAATGGGGATTCAACAGACGATAAAAAAAAATAACTACTCTCAAACTCTCCCATAGTGGAGAAACAACCAAGCCGAAAATTTCACCAATAAGGAAGTTTAAGGATGATTCAAAATGTTGGGGATATATTTGTTAACAGAGACTAGAAAATAGTAACCTAGACTACATCACGTTGAATTATCAGTGAGTGTTGCTAATTCCGACTACTAAACTTAACTATAATCAATAACAAAATTAAACTTTACAGAGAAAGAAATATCTTTAATAAGATCACTGCCTTACAATTAAGGTTGCCTTTCAGCACAGTATACAGCCAACGAAATGATTT
>JAQGCA010001931.1:0-15392 GCA_034698945.1 Protaphorura quadriocellata
GAGTTTGTTATTGTTGTTTACATCGACTTACCGCGACTCCTTCTAAATAAATTAGCTACACAGTCCAGCCTTCTTGAATATAAAAATCTTTACAGGCTATTAAATTTCATAGTGTGTGCTTGTGAAGCTGTGTATTGTACAATCTTGACTTTGTAAGGAATCATAGTAAGAATTCCATTTTGCATTTTACATCAATTCGAAACTCATTAAGATTTCCCAAAAAGAAACGTGTAGACAAGTAAACTTTTTTCTAACAAAAATTGAACTTGACAGTAGTAGAACTTGAGAGTCATCGTTCCACAAGGATGCTGAATAATGATATAAAAAGTTAATGATGACAACATCACGAAAATAGAGCTCGAGGCGTTACCATTTACTATTGCGATTCATGAATAATCATATTTAAAGATAGCGTTAAAATTCCAGTAAAGAGGTATAACACCGTCTGTCGCAAAAGTAACCACCCCTTTCCTTTTGCGATTTGTTCTAAACAAGTTACAAAATTACGTTACAGTCAAGTCATTTATTTGGAGAACAGATTGTGATGGCGAGCTATTGAATTGATTTGAAGGGCAGTAACATACAAAAGTTTTATGTCACTATGGAAGCGACAATTAGGGGGGGGTGATTATTTTTGCAACATACGGTATATGTCACAACTGTATATAGTATTTAAGATCATATATGACAATCCTAAAGACAGATTAAAGTAATGACTTGACCACCTACATCCTTGTCATTAATTATTTTTGTGTTTTGTGAATCTTTCCAATTCATGCAATGCCACAAGCTACCACCTTTAATTGCACGCATTTGTAGAAGCCACACGAGACCATTCTCTTTTTCGCAACGAACGTTTTTTTAATTATTTCCTACGAAGGATCATTCTCAGCTGGGGTAAACCCACTCGGCTACAAAATAGTTTGATAACATATGTACTTAAAGAAGTCGGACGTTGTCAGTTCAAATGAATATTTTAAGTCCGTGCTCACAAATATTCATTTCATTAATCAGTTCCCTGAAGTCATGAAACAAATCAAATTATTCTTGCATCCATTCCGTAATAATATCATTGCTGTAATAAAAAACGGAGCCGTGGTAGTCTGAACAAAGTAACAAAGCAAATGCAGTCAGTCAGAGCATTTACGTTGTGCTAGGAATTTCTTGCATTGAACCTGGCTTCTGAGATGGGCCATGAAAGCAGAAAACAAGTCAAGTTTGTAAGCTGAAGTGGTTTGCTTTGTCGGTTAGAAAGTCTAAAGCTTTTAATTGTAATGCAATCATTTTCCTTAACTCATACTCAGACGATGAACAAATTGGTAGTTAAGTTCGGTACAGAAACACAACTGAACCACTATATTAGGAGTTCTATCGTTTGAAATTCATAACTACAATCACTGATATTGATGTATATACTTGTGATCCTATTGTGATTGTGAGCTTTGCAATTGATGACTATAAATATTAAAACCTTATCAGGTAGAGCGAAATTCCTTGCGGAAACCTGACGGAATTGAGTTTTGAGAATGGGGAAGTATAAATCAGCCGCCAGATGCCTCGGGGGAAACTTGTTGACAATATTGACCGTTACTGGGGTTGTTCTTGGCGTGGTTCTTGGACTCATCCTTCGAGAAACCCGGGACACGTGGCCCCAACGAGATGTAATATATGTCCGTTTCGTGGGTGACCTGTTTCTCCGCATGTTGAAAGCTCTTATACTTCCTCTAATTATATCATCTCTGGTCTCCGCAATTGGGTCCCTGGATCTGTCACTTTCAGGGAAGATTGGCGTTCGGGGAGTCATTTATTACATGCTAACTACAATATGCGCCGTTATACTTGGAATAATCCTGGTGGTAACCATTCGACCTGGTGAAAGTGCTGATCCGACTGGAGATAAACCAAAGTCGCGGACAAGGAATGTAACAACCGCAGATACTCTGATGGATTTAGTCCGGTAAATACCATTAGCACGAATATTTCAAAATGTCATACTGACTGGTGCATTCTTACCTTGCAATTTCAGAAATATGTTTCCACCAAATTTAATTCAAGCGACTATACAATTGGTGAGTATTATGATAATTAATTTTGTGGGATGACCATTTAGATATAAGAACTTAGTGGGACCCAAAAGTTGTGGACTCCAGTAATTTCTCCATTTGGAGAAAGTAAGTGTAATAACGTCCTGTGCCTTACAAATTGGAGACTCAGGATGAACTTCCCATAATTATTTTCTGACTTGTGTATTCTGCTTTCATTTCAGTCTCATACCTCACTAGTTTGGCCAGGGCATGGCCACGAGGATATTCGTAAGTTTGACACTGAATCACTGAGAAAGTCAAACGTGTAACATTTGAAATTTTATTTAGCATATTGTTTCTGTAACTTTAGCTAAATCGACCTGGCCAATGGAATTCCATTTTGAGGAAGGAACCAACATTATGGGGCTTGTAGTATTTGCCACAGTTTTGGGAGTGACATTGGGGAAGATGAGGGAAAAAGGAAAACCGTTGTTGGCTTTCTTCGCTTGTTTATCAGAAGCGTCTATGATAATCACTAATTGGGTCGTCTGGTATGAAACACAAGTACCAAATTGAATCATGTGCTTATATTTGAAAAATTAAGAATCAATCATTCTTGATTCTGTAGGTTTTCTCCAATAGGAGTATGTTTTCTGATTGCTGGCCAACTCGTGGAAGTAAAGGATATTGAGTCTATTTTCAAGAATCTCGGACTGTACTTTATGACAGTATTAATTGGTCTTTTTGTGCATGGATTTATTATACTACCCTTGATATTTACGGTTTTCACAAGGACTTTACCGTTTCGATTCGTCGCTAACATGACTCAAGCTGTTACCACCGCATTCGGCACTGCATCCAGGTATAGTACCAGTTATATATAGTCCCAAGTTTCTCACTTGAGAACCTTTTCCAAGAAATGTGAACAATTTTTATCTTAGATTTATTAAGGAATTCAGAATTGCGATAAAACTTCAATAATAACCCGGATCTCTATTTAATGGCAACGAAAACTTGTATGTAGAACTTTCTTCTGCAAACCTTCATTTAATCCTTAATTGGCGATAAATAATACATAGATATATAAGGCTTTTATTTAAACATGAGAACATGACGATTTGACCATTAAGTCTTAGCACCCCGTATCTCTAAACAAAAAATTTCAATTACAGAATAATGGACGATAAATATGAAACGCGAGAATGTAGATTATTCCATTATATGTACAGTTCGGCGACACTTCCAATCACAATCGGTTGTCTGGAAGAGAAAAATGGCGTGGACCCTCGAGTATCTCGGTTCGTTCTGCCAATCGGTGCTACAATTAACATGGACGGAACTGCCCTGTATGAAGCTGTGGCAGCCATATACATTTCACAATTGCATGGAGTGTCCCTTACTTTAGGGAATGTCATTGCCATCAGGTAAACTACACGTAGTATCAAAATTCTTCGATAGAATGTCATAATCCCGGTTAAGATAAGCCACTGGTTCCACGCGGTTTGGCATTGATGTCACCCGGGCAGTATATTTTGTGATAGAATTATATTCTCAAAATAATACTAGGAATATGTCATCCCGTCAACGGTTACGCCACAGAAAAGCGAGTGCAGCGAAGCTCTTTGAAAAAGAAAGGGTGGGATTTTATCGCCCAGTAGAATAAGAGGGATTTCACGGTAGATTAAAACTGAAAACACAGTAAAATAGGAAAATTATATCTTGCACAGTAGAACAATATCTTGCACGGGAAAATAATATCTCGCCCAGTAGAATAATACCATGTTAAATTGCTAAGCCCCTTTTTAAGTAGGGGGCTCCGCGCCCCAACCCCCGCCGGGGCTCTACCCCTAGACCCCGTAATGGAATACTCCAACCTTACACGGTATATGACTACGCGAACATTATTAGAAGAAAGTCCATTTAACTATTTCTCATATACAATTAATAACAAATATTCCAGATTTCCAATCATTTCGCGGGTAAGATATCCATGGCAACGGGCAGAGCTTGTTTACGTCAGTTCTACTGAGAGGCAAACTACTCGGTTGCTATGGAAATTTATCCCATGCCAAATACCCAAACCCTAAAAGTAGAGTTAAAGGGGACACCCCTTAACAGCAGATGGTCCAAAATACCCTTGTATAGGACCACACCCCATGGGAACCTCCCGCAAAAATTTCAACCCGATTGGCCCAGTAGTTCCGGAGAAAAGCTCTGAACAAAAAAGTGTACACATATACACGTGGGAGAGATACAAACGGATTTCGGACCACCTAGTGGAACAGAAAAGCTTCGCTACGCTCGCTTAAAAATGAGACTGGACGATTTGCAAAGTCGTTTCCTCATAAAGGTTCAGCTACCGCGAATATAGAGATCGATAGAAATGAACTGGTAGTAAATTTAAGTTGACGTTGGTTTGAAATCCATTTGACATACTAGGTAGGTCCTAGTCCTGGTATGTAAAATGGCAAATATGAATTAACTGATCTATGTTATATTTTATGAGTTATTGTACTGTTTTAGCATAACTGCTACAGCGGCTAGTATCGGCGCTGCCGGTATCCCACAGGCCGGACTTGTGACGATGGTTATGGTTCTCAACACGATTGGTCTTCCTGCAGAATACGTCGGCTACATTATTCCTGTTGACTGGCTACTGTAAGTTCCGATTTTTATTATTTAAGTCACATCGATTTCTACGAATTAACAATTACAATTTATTGAGTTATTACCAAAAAAATAAATTCATCCGGATGAGTTCATATACTCGCGCTCAATAAAAGTTTGAGGTGTACGTATTCAAACTCGAATGAGGAAAACACCATAATATTTCTATCTTTGAACAAGTTGAACATGAATTTTGATGGAAACTATTTGTAAGACCTCATATTATTGCGACTACTCTGACATATGTACGTACGTGAATCTTTATGAAGATTTGTGTCGCATTTAACTTTTAATCAACGAAGTAACGAAACAATGTCAACACCACCGTCAACACGTTATTTGCATTTCAAATAGTCTGGCATAATAAAAACAATTGCGCCTTATCGAGAGGTTAGCACGGAATTGATACTGATTATTAGCGTTGCACTGGTACACTTAGTCATACTGTAATATAACCAAGAATTGCGTTAACGAAATTGGAAGTTTGAAAACCCGTGATTAACCAGTTTGCTGTTGAATTATGATGATAAAACAGCACAAATGGTCGCAATCCTAACAGTAGGATATGGCGGAGTATAAGTGTAACCCGAAAAGTTATTTCGAAATTTTGAAAATTGCAGGGATCGGTTCAGAACAGCCATCAATGTGCTTGGAGATTCCTTCGGAGCAGGGATTGTGAATCATTTGAGTAAAGCAGAGTTGGAACAAATGCCGATTATAGTTGACAGCGCAATTGATATAGAAAAGAAACATGACCGTGAAAATTTTGATGGGTGATGGTTCTTTCGATTTGTTGTTTGTAGTATTACATATTAAATATTTTATGTTATTTCTTAATATTATTTCTACTGCATTTTTTTCATAAAATTTTCAGTCCATTGTTCAGTCCCAGTCCCAGTGATATTGTAGTTGTACTGTTTTGTGTCAATGTTTTCGAAAGTCTTTGCTGCACACAAGATTATTTACCTCGTCCAAAATAATTACATTGTAACTTGTGTGTACTTAATATATTTGCGCGTTTCTTAGTTAGGTGGACAGTGTTCCAGAAGAATTTTGTATAATATTTTAATAAGTTAACATATATTTTGTATTGGCAAGTTAAGCATTCTCTGAAATGAGAATATCCATTTTTGACATGTACATAAAAGACCTTCTTTACTGGTATAAGAATACAAATTCTATATTGAATATTCATGGTGTCCTCAACAGTTTTGAAAGTAGCATTTGAATTAATTTATCTTGTCATGGTCTCGCCTTAAATTAGTTTAGATTTGTGTAATAATAATATTGATCTTTGGTATGTTTTGACTAGGTTTTATTTCGTTTCGGTATTAGTTACTCTACTGAACATCGAAAGAAAACAAAACACCTCCTGGCTCTCATAAAGCAATTTTAGCATGTCTGTCGTTAAGGAATGATCAGTCAGCAATGTTTTTCTCCACCCGATCCTAATTTCTTTAAATAACACTACAACATTGCTAATTGGTCATTTAGCTGAAACATTCAAACAAACTTCGTGCATTCAGCCATAAGTATTTAACGAGGCGTCAATAGCAATTCCATTATTAGAAAGTATGTATGATTACCATGAACCTACTACGTACGAGGCTTGACCCTTTGAATAGTTTGTTATGACTATGACAGAATCACTTTGTCATCATTCTCAGTATATCCGTTTGCGCAGACACGGCAATTCGTGTTTAAGCACAAAGGAGGAGATTACATTTTTTATTATTTCATTTACAAGTTGGCTGATAGACTGTTGGCTATCATTCATTCACAAATCTAATTAACAACACAAAAAATGCGGTTTCCTGAAAATCCTGAAACATTTTGCATTTGTAATCTTTGCAAACAACGGGTGTATTAGCGCTGTTAACAAGTCAAAGTTTTTTAACCCTGAAAAGTTTGACCGGATGGGAATAGTATAGCTCTACGACCTATACCTAAGCATTGTGTATGATAATAAAACAAACACTTTTGTTTTTATTTAAATTACGTCGGTGGATGTGCATTTCTACTTCAATTGTAAATCTAGTGCATTCCGAATATCGAAAATTTTCCAGGAAAGAACAAACAACCAATAATAGCGTTAATTTCGAGAATGAAATGGAATGACTGAGTCACTTTAGAATTTGTCATTATATTGATGGAAATTGAAGCTTGATTTACCACGCACTACATATGTTGCATTATGTGTAACTTGCGGTTTCTGCTAATTCTCACGTATGTTAATACAATTCGTCACATAGGCCACAGTTTTGAATTATTTTATTCTTGTTACAACCTTATACCTCAACCTCATGATTTCATCAGTTATATTGTACTTTCGGTAATATAAAGGCATGATATTCTATGCCCCTTCCGCAGAAGTCTTTGTATGAAAGACGGCGACTGAATAAATATTGAAGTATACAAAAAAAAATACGTAAATTACATTACGTGGTGGTTTTAGTTTAGTAGCTAATTAAACATTCACCACCGTGCACCTTTTACGCAACCCATTCATAATTTTGCCCTTGCATTACATTCACTGTCACTACTAAATTCACTTTGCCTTAAATTGGTACATTCTAAATTCATTGGATATCAACTAATTGTTACGAAGTGGGAAGTTTACTTCGAAATATATTATTCAAAATGCGGAAAACCAATCCAGCTCTCAAGTTCTTTCGGACAAATCTTTTGACACTTTTGACAGTTCTGGGTGTTGCGTTTGGAGTAGGTCTTGGATTTATTCTAAGAGATGCCAAGGATGAATGGTCTCAACGAGAGGTTATGTACATCCGATTTGTCGGGGATTTGTTTCTTCGGATGTTGAAGGCACTCATTTTGCCACTGATAATTTCTTCACTAGTGTCAGCCATAGGCTCTCTTGACATGTCCTTGTCAGGAAAAATTGGTTTAAGGGCTATTTCATATTACATGGCGACAACAGTGATTGCCGTGATTTTGGGAATCATTCTTGTCGTTACAATTCAACCTGGGAAGAATGGAAGCAAAGGGAATATTGACAATTCGGGTGGAAAAAATGTTACGACTGCGGACACACTTATGGATCTAGTCAGGTAAATATAATATAAGAAAATTCTTTTTTAAAATTACAAATACGTAAAGACAGAAATAAGATTTTCTGTCTAATTTTAACTTCTTTCTTTTACAGAAATATGTTTCCGCCCAATTTAATACAAGCAACTATTCAGCAGGTACGTCAAGCGGTATATTAGTAATAGAATGTAGAAACCAGTATTAATACTAAACAATATAATATTTACGTTACATGAGAGTGACAAGAAGTGTGGTCCAATATTGTCCATTCGAAAGTTTTACAGCTTGTAAATGTTGAGGAAAAGTTACACACCCTGGGAATTTTCGTGACCCATTGAATTTATTTAGCCGTGTTACTGTTTATCATTGGAGAGTGCGTACACATTACATTACATTACCAATAAGTATTCTCAAATTAACGTTAGGTTGAAATAATACCTGTAATCATGCAACAGTTGCTACCGAGTGAAGATTACTACTATGCTTAAGATAAAATAATAAATCAAGAATTTAAACAGTCCAATAAAGAAATGCTGTGAATTAACAAATGCATAAACTTTAACGATTTGCAAAATTGTAGACCCGAATGGAGTCCGTAGATTTCATTTAATTCAGGTTAGAATTATTACTAATTTAAGCTTTCATCGACATTATGGGGTTGGAGAACTGTGAATTCTGAATTTGTTATTACGATTTTCTCATAGTTGGATCACGAAAAGAATGCAAGTGCTTGCCGGGGAATTCGCACTAAACCGTCCACAATTCCCACTAGGAAGAATAAATACAAACAGCAGTTCTTAGCGAACTGGCCTGAGGTAGTAACTTTCCATGCATTGAAAGGAAAGATAGTCCATCTGCCTGATCGTCTCAGGAGTCAGGAGACAGGACTAGTTTAGCCGAAATATTGAAAATACAATAAATTGACTGAGTCATAATAGGACAAGGACACGCTCTGTCAGAAGTTTCACTTAATTAGTTTTAGAAATCAAAACAATGAACGCTATTTTTTTTTTATTAAATTCACAGACTCAAACTGTTCTCATCTACAATGCGTCATTGCGTAAGTTTCACAAACAAAAGTCTAACAAACACATTATCGCGCCGATGAGGATAGATGGTGACGTTTCCCAATCGATAAGATTTCGGAGTTAGAATTTTTCCGAAAGTATCAAAAATATTGGTGGTCACGATGGGTCATCCGCTGAAGCTAAAAAATTGATTACTTAATGGTGTGTCGGTCGTCGTTATTTTGTTGGGGCGATATGAGACATCTTTAACGATTGTGTTCGAAGACCAACCGGAATGGAATAGGAACCGAGAAGAATGTCTCGTTATCTCATCTGCAGATGCAAGCATTTTTCGGGAGGTTAAACCTAAGGTGGACTGACAATCGAACCAAACTTATTGCTGTGTAGTTTTGGGCGGCATTGTACTGCACATTGCAATTTGTTATGGTTTCGTAGGAAAACGAATACACATAAAAACTGCGCCTTGTCTTTTTTCCAAAGGAAGTATATTTCTTGAATAAGAGTTTATTTTTTCCATAATTCAGCCAATAAGGAGGACTGGAACATGGAAACTCGATTCCAGGACAATACAAACATTATGGGTCTCGTTGTATTCGCTACAGTTTTGGGAATTACCCTAGCAAAAATGCGAGAAAAAGGGAAGCCAGTGCTGGACTTCTTTACTTCCTTGTCAGAAGCTTCCATGATGATTACAAATTGGGTGATATGGTTAGTAATATTATAACAATATTAACAGTATTAATTAAAGATGTCGAAGTCGAGATTAGCGGTGTCCATGTCCGGGCGATAATTTCATCGCTGGATTGGATAAGTAGTATTTGACTATTTGACGAATTTTGACCGGGTTCAAAAATTCACAAGTCGGCAGGATATTCCTAATGCACCCCCAGGATAACTCTGATGCAGGATAAATGAATTATAGAGAAGGGTACGGCATTGCAATGTGTCGCGGTTTTTGCCGCCAAACAATCCTCGATGTCGTAATGTATTAGCTTACTAGGAACCGCACTCTGTCTTTAAGACCACGTACAAATGTCCACAAGTTTAGATCAAAATATTTCAGCATGGAAATATAAAAGTGGACTTGTATGAGTGCTATCGAACTCAAAATTTTACGAGAAATCCGAATCCGAAGGAATTTTTGAGATCGGATGTCTACTTCTTGAGAAAATGGGAAGAACCGCGCAGGGAAAAGTTACATGCTATCATGTACATTTGCCGATCAAAAAAGTGTGTTATGAAGTTTCGACAAATAAATTGGTAGACACTATATCTGACTCAGAATTCTGCGAGGAATCAAAATCCGAAGGAATTTTAAAGATCGGATGAGTACTTCTTGAGATAAATTTGAATTGGTGAAAAATTTCGTTTATGGCCTACCCATTCTCCTTTCATGTACTCTGATGCACTCTTAAATGCTTCAAGTTCACATAAAATTACACCAAAATAAAAAATTTGATGGCTTTAGGATTTCGCCAATTGGAGTTTGCTTTCTAATTGCGGGACAACTGATAGAAGTAAAAGATATTAAGAAAATCTTTGAAAATCTTGGAATGTACTTCGCAACGGTGTTGATTGGTTTATTCATTCATGGATTCGTCTTACTGCCGGCATTGTATTCTATTCTGACAAGAACTATGCCATTCCGTTTTATACTTAATATGACTCAAGCCCTGACAACTGCCTTCGGGACGGCCTCCAGGTTAGCTGTTATGACTTAACAGTACGTGATTTATGAATAATAATTACAGATTGCATATCTAAATGACAAGTTTATTGAACTCCGAACAGTTCAGCCACTCTTCCAGTGACGATATCCTGTCTGGAAGGGAAAAACAAAGTAGATCCACGAGTTTCTCGCTTCGTCCTACCAATCGGCGCCACCATTAATATGGATGGGACTGCTCTCTACGAAGCCGTTGCAGCAATATACATTGCTCAACTAGTAGAAATGGACCTCTCGATGGGAAATATTATCGCCATAAGGTAACGTTTAACAGCTTAACATTGTAACCTGTCCTCTCCTGTGCTACCAGCTTCGGTCGGACCAAAAAAATGTGTTTGCGACTTTGGGTGTTGGGTATTATAGGGTCACACTAGTCACACAAAACCGCAGGACCTGTTTCACAGCCTGTCCCTTAGCCGCAGTTGGTCGCTTAAACATATTTCACTGTATTTGTAGTTATAAATATCCGTATTTTGTCTTTACTAAGTTAACAGTTATGCCTGAATTTTTTAGTATCACTTCCACGGCGGCCAGTATTGGTGCTGCGGGAATTCCTCAAGCTGGACTCGTCACGATGGTTATGGTACTCAATACGATCGGCTTACCAGCGGAATACGTGACTTACATTCTTCCAGTCGACTGGCTATTGTAATATTCTAAAAAAATATCGAAATATAACTTATTTGGAGATTTTACGAGTTCGTTTATGAATTCGTTAAGTTTATGAATTCGTTAAGTTAAGTTTAGTTAAATTACGTTAATTTTGGAATTTCGACTCAAAATTCTAACTCTGATTTCGAATCCACGTTGAAAATTCTGATAAGATATTTATTATATTTAGTTCTAACAATCTAACTATTTACTTCCAGGGATCGGTTCAGGACTGCCATAAATGTTCTAGGAGACTCGTTTGGTGCGGGAATAGTGAACAGTTTGAGCAAAGCAGAATTGCAGAAATTGCCTTTAGACCAAACATATTCTTCAGCTGAAGACGGAAATTGTGACCATCTGACCATCCGCGATGCGGAAATCGTGGCGACGAGGCGTTTTAATACTTTCACAGCCATTTAAAACGAACAACCCATTCTAACTTTTATAAAATCAAAAACGGTTCCTTCAAAGTCGTGTAACGGTGTAACACCTGCTAAAAGTGCAAATTTTAATTTTTTAAAAGGATGTGATGGAGTGAGTGGGAGTAAATGCGGAATATAAAAAAGTGTTTTTCTTAAGTTTTATGAATGATTTTTAAGTGGGTATTAACGTTACTTGTAACTTCGTAATATAAGTTCGCATACCAATTCGAAACGTGTAAATAAAACAAACTGAATCGAAGCTGAGTTTCTCACTACTGAGCATCCATTGTTTAGAGAAAATCCTTAGAGAAAATCGAAACTTGTGTATCTGGAATACTAGATTGTTTTTTTTTGTATACAAACTTAAAATATCTAGAAACAGTAGTATCTGTGATCTCGTGATTCGTACAAGCATAATTGTTTCCATCAGGTCACCCTTTACTCTATTTAACCCGGCTAGCCTGGGTCAGATTTCAAATATTTGATATGAGGATATGTAGCAAATTATCATATATTTACAACAAAGCTTGTGAAGTTCGAATGCGAAATAAGAGAACCGATTTCAGCGGATGCGAAATAAGAGTACCGACGTCAGCCGATTTCTCTACTTTCTCCATTAGTGTGCATGGAGAAAGTATATGGGGAAAGAGCCCCGCTGATTCCTAACCGTGGCGTGACTGTAAACAAAAATCCGTATTATGATACAGTACTGCGGTGAATATTTTAATATGAAATGGCCAAAAATTGATTTGTATGATTTCTAAAATTAATTTTCCGAAGAAATGAGGCACCAAATCCGCCCAATACCGAAAGGAGGATTTTAATTTCGGTTGCTACTATCGCTATGCAAGGTTACAATGGAAACAGTTGTTGATATAGTTGATGTAATGTACCACGACATGGAACAAAATTGATCAAACACGGGCTATATCAGTCGTAGTTCCAATTCCAATATACCCATTCGCTGGCATTTCTGGTCTTTCAATTTCCCCCTTTCTCCGAATTAATATTTTCGGAAATGGCTACAGCTACTGATATTGTAAAAGACGGCGAGTTCGGAGTGAAGCCAGAAAAAAAGGAAGGTCAATTAGTTGAAGCAGGACACCATCACCACAAGGCACGCACCCATCATCACGTAAGTTTCAAGAATCATATAATATACTGAAGTTTGCTAATGCTACTCGTCTTCATGACAGATTGAAACTTTTTCTTAATAGAGTTAACTATTTTCTATTAAATATTCTCAAAGGAGGAAAAGAAAACCTTCCAGGGTTTACTGGATAGCATCCGTAGATCTCGAGGTGTCATTGCCGTCATGCTAATGGATCGCAGTGGTAAACATTGAATGAAACATGAACTTTTTTAGACTTCGAAGCTCTGGGTGCCCCCTCCGAATTACTAAACTATTCTGAATTTGAAAAGGAAACATTGCGAAATCAAACTTTAACAAAATGGCAAGCAGTATGTACTGTGGACTTTCATCTCACATTTTGGAGAACACAATTCCACTCATTGAAAGTCTGGATTCCCGCGTCAAGTTTCGTTTATTACGTTCTAACGCTGGGGTTCAAGAATTGCTAATTCATCCAGGTAGGTCGTCAAGTCTATGTTACCCTTTATTCGTCAGTGGAACTTGTCCCAACTATCAGATGGCTGCGGCAGCAAGGCCTAGACCTAAGTGTCGACTGTTGCCAATCCTATAAAAGCCAACTTGGCTGCTCCTGCAAACGAACGAATTAATTCCCAGATTCCCACATAAACCAGGTCGGCTCGGACAGGTTTCAATGACGAAAAGTTTAACAGTCGTACCTAACTAATATATATTTATCTGAATACAGTCGTTGGTGGACAACTTGTTTTCGTTGTTGTTCAAAATTGTTCGGATCGTGCATCGATTGCAACCAGTTGTCGCCCGGAGGAGAAAAAACCGCAACCAAGAAAGAAAAATCAAGAGAGCGAACATCAACATTCAGCTCTCGCATCCACCGCTGGAGGACCGCTGCCGAGTGATAAACCTCGTAACACCCTTACCCTCGGGTAATGCAAATGTTGCCATATAGTTTCAAAAACTTAACATGATACACAATTCAATTGTAAATGCTAATTTATAAATGCATTCGTGAAATAATGAAAACAGATTAACTGACAGATTCAGTTTTTGTGTAGTAAATTTTTATTCAAAGGAGCGTCTTTAAATGTAATTTAAAATTTCTTGAAGCCTTTCTTTGCCCCAGGTCCCTTTGAAACTTTCAGAACATTAAAGCGGACGGTTTTGCTAAGAGGTCGACACTCACCGATGGTCACAATGTCTCCAAGCCCAACGTCCCTGTTATAGAAATTATATAAATTAGTTAGTACTCTTACAGGAATTTCATGAGTTGCGGTTAGTAAACGGAGAATGGAATCTCAGATAAATTTCGATTTTGTCGATTCATGTAACGTCAGAAGACCGTCGTTGTTATCATCATAGAAATGCTAAGCGTTGTGGTAAACCAGTAAAAATTAATTAAATACGTAAACTCAGACGTTGTACCTGAAGCAAGGTGACAGATGAACGGCCATGTTCCTATGCCTTTTCTCGAAACGATTATATTTTCTCACGTAGTGAAGATAATCTCTTCTAATGATTATGGTCCTTTGCATCTTCATTTTCTGAACAACACCGTTCAAAATCCGTCCACGAATAGAAACGTTCCCAGTGAAAGGACATTTCTTGTCAATGTAGGTTCCATCGGTGGCCTGATGAGATTAAATATTTACGAACCAAAATATTATTCGTTCCAAATATTTATGAAAAAAAATTAAGCAAATCAAAAATGCTTGCAAATTAAAAAATTAATCCAACTAATAATGGTTTAAAGAAATGAAGGAAACTCAGTATGATTTTCGATTTTTATCTGGTCATTATTTATCCGAAGACCGTCGTTGTTATCATCATCGTAACACTTCACTTTCATAAAAAAAATATTTGAATTTATAACATTTTTCATGCAACAAAAAGCAAGAGAAAACAAAATCATCTCAATTGACAATAATTGTTAATGAGTTAATTAAATCTGCTCCAAATTAATTCTCAGTTCCCTTCCTGCACTACGCACGTTGAAACTGCGATGGCGTTGTAATACGTGATTTTGACGAAATAATAAAAAATCAATCAAACCTCTCGTGGAACTTTGAATCCAAGTCCAACACTCTTCACGTGACGAAGGGATTTTTGCTTTTTTGTTGAAAACACCTTCCGGTTCAATGTAACTGTTTTTTGCTTTTGAAAAGCTTTCTCAGTCTTTAGTAAAAATCAAATCGTGCAGCAAACAAAAAAGAAACAGCAAACGCAAACCAAGAAAAAAAAAACAAAAAATAGGATTAGAACTAATTCAAAATCATCATTGCCTCTCTCGGAGCCTTGAATCCAAGTCCAATATTTCGCGTGTAGCGGACAGCTTTTGCCTTGAGACTCCCACCACTTCCATTTTTTCCTTTCTTCCGGACTTGACCTACACCTTTCTTTCTATTCAGAAAAACTGTTGGTTGCTTTTGAAAGGCTCTCTCTGCCTAGTTATTCAAATTTGATACAATTACAATAATTATAATTTCCGTAGTGTTATTTCTAATTCAATTTTTCAATTATATTCTTCTACGTAGAGCACAGCCAGTATTTTTTTAACCACAACCATAAAAGAATCCTTATCAGGCTGACCAACCGTACTCTTTTTAGGAGTACAGTACTCTTTATCGATCGGCTGTACTCTTAGAAAATTTTGTACTCCTTTGTACTCTTTTTGAAAAGCGTGTACTCCTTTGTACTACTTTTTCAGAAATCTCAGAC
>JAQGCA010001932.1:0-15379 GCA_034698945.1 Protaphorura quadriocellata
TAAAAATTCGGACAACCGGATGGAAGAGAAAAATCAAAAAAATCAAAATCAAAACCAAGAATAATAAATAATAATAATAAAAAAAATGTGTAATGTAAAGAAAATAAAATGCAAATTGTATATATAAATCCGCCGCTGACGACGACGAAACTAACATGTAAATGAAATACATTTTAATTTTCTTTCTTTTTTTTTTGTAAACGTACCGTACCCGTACCGTACCGTACCACGTTCGTGTAATTAAAAAAATAAAAACAAAAAAACAATTTTTTTTAAAGACAAAACAAAAAAGGAGCTTTGGGGAACTATGGACCATTTTTTTTTTATTTTCAATTTTTTTATTTTAGTTACACACGATGGAAAAATGACATTGACTTGATGAAATACTAACACGGATTTTTTTTTTACAAGCATAAGCTTCATATATCAGTATAATTTTTTGGAAACTAAAATTGTGATTAGAATTTAGAATTTTTTGATTTAGAATTTGAATTTGAATTTTGAATATAGAGAAAAAAATTCTCTACGCATATCTTGTCCTAGCACGGAGTGAATGTAATGCATCACAGCTTGGTAGACTCATATCACGTGCTTGCCGGAGCATTTCTTCATCACCAAAGTTTCTTGCCCTCCACATCATGTGTTCCTACGGGGAATATGGGGGAAAAAAACAAAAATTAATTATGAAGCTAAAAATCTATTTGAAACACCGTGTGGGTGATATTTTTTTGGAAATATAAAATTTTGAAAAATAATTAAGTTGGCTTTAATCGTTTCAACCAAATCGTAATGTTTAAAGATCCAGATCAAAAAAAGAAAAGAATTTTGGGGTAATGTGAGAGAAACACTCGGAGATTGATTGAAAAGGAAAAAAAATAAGATGAAAAAAATCTCATATTACCCCACCAAATTACATTGGAATAAATTAAACTTTTGAATAGGGTAGAAAAATTGGGTTAGAAGAGAACCTCGTTTTAATAATTAGGAACACACTCAAACCCCAAAAAAATTGACTAATTTATAAACCATAGTTTTACTTTTACCTTATAATTCCTTTGTTTGAAACATTCATTCCTCAAATTACTTATATATTCTTCTTCAATGAGGGATTCAAGTCTTTTTAGATTCCCTTGATAGTCCTGTCCAAATGTTTCTTTAACAAAATAAGGGACTTCCAATTCACCAGTTGTTTTCTTTAAGTTGTACCTATATGGAATGTTGGGAAATTAGGAATTAATGGATATTAAAAGATATTAAAAAAAAGTGGGTCAATATATTATTTTTGAAAAAAATAAATAGTATATATTCTAATCTAAACTATTAAATCCATTGACTCACTTCTGTGTCCTCGCTAGTGAATAAACTGGATCAGAAACGAAGAAACTTGAAATCAATGTGACGAGAATAAAGAATAATATTGGTAAAACTTGTAGAGCCATGGTAACGTTTGATTGTTCTTGTTGTTGTTGTTGATTATCCCCTGATTGTTGATTAGAATAGAAATAACGTGTACGTGCTTGACGACGCTGTTGACCACCTTGATTATACATTGAAGTTGATGGGAATCCAGAGCCACCAAAAAACATATTGAAAAGTTCTTCGGCAGTCATGTCACCTATATGGTGTACAGAAGAGATATACGATTTAAAAAAAAAAACCGAATGAAAACAATGACAAAAAGTTAGATACAGGGTGTCCCAAGGAAAAAAGCATAAAATTTGTTTTGATAATATTTCAGCTTAGTTTAAAAAATTTACATTAACAGGCAATGTGGGATTAAAACCGGCCAACTGACGGAAAAATACGCAAAACAACTAATGACCTTTTTCTGAAACACCATGTATTATCTAAAAATCCACAAATATATACATGGTATTGGTACAGGGTGTCCCATTGTATATATAAAATGGAGAAATCCCATCATATATCCTAACATTTAGTATCGTTTTTCTGAAACACCCTATATATATATATATATGGGACAAAGAAAATCCAAAAAACCCATTACTTTCGAAACCCCTTGTATAAGTATATCCTTCATATTGGCCACGCCCACCTCGTCCACCGCCTTGACTAGTAGCCGCTGTTGATCCATACAAATCATATTGTTTCCTTTTCTCAGGATCTGAGAGTATAGCAAAGGCATTTCCGATTGCTAAAGCAAGAGACAAAATTTTCAAAAAAAAAAAAATAAGAAATTTCAATTAATAAAAACTTTGTAATAACGTAACATCTCACTAAATTAATTTAATTTTTTCTGTGTTCATTTACCCTTAAAAGCCTCCCCACTACCCGGAGCCTTATTTTTATCTGGATGGAATTGTAGTGCCAATTTTCGATAAGCTTTTTTCAAATCCGTATCAGTAGAATCTTTTTTAACTCCAAGTATTTCATAGTAGTCTTTACCAGATTTGATTCTAAAATATATCGAAGGAGATTTTTTGAAAAAAATAATAAAAATATTATGAATAAATTAAAAATGAATCGATTTTGTATGAAAATATATTTTTAAATATTTTGAAATTTTAAAAAATCCGATAGTCATTTACTTCTTAACTGCCGACACTTGCTCTTGAGTGTACTCTGGTCCACATGATTTACTTTCTGTACCGCCAGCGGTGTCATTACTACTAGGTTGACTGTCTATTGGAAAAATGTTTGAAAGAAAAAAGAAGCCATTTTCAAAATTTGCAAATCAATTTGATTTTTAAATGAAAATAAAAATACTTACTCTTTCTGCCAGCAGTAGGACTCCCTGGTACGCGATGTCTAACCCCAGCCGTATCACCAGTACCAGCTGATTCACCCAATTTATTTAAAAGGTCCGTTAGCTCTAACAGACAGAGAATTCAAAATTTAGGGAAAAAATAAATTTGTAAATTTTATAAAAAATTTTGTAAAAATATAATAATATGAAATGTATTAATAAAAGTAATACAAAAAAATTTTTTAAGGGAATAAAATATATTCATTTGGTTTGGTTTTTTTTTTATGGTTTATATGTCATCATTTGATAACATGACGCGGGGCACGTGTGACGGGAGGGACGGAATGAATCAGTTTTTCTTGTCATCACAGACAGACGGTTAAAAAAAAAAATGAGAGCCAATATTATTAAAAAAAAAAAAAAAAATTACTAACCTTTAGCCCTTGATGTTTCATACAATTTATTTGCTTTTTTCAATAGCCTTTCAGCCTTAGCCCTATCTCCACTATCGAATGCTTGTTGTGCCAAATCAACGCAGCGCTCAGCTTCATCACGATTTGATTCCATTTCTTCTGGGCAAAGAAATCCTACCAAATCACTGGCCACCAAAAAATCAACTGCTTAATTTATTTTTGAATGTCTTCACAGTCCCGGACTTTTGATTTTTAAAAAAGTTGGGGGACTGAATATTTTTTTTACTAAAAAGTACACACGTCAGGGAAATGAAAAAGTCCAAGTCCTGGACTCCTCTTAAATTATAAAAGTGAATCGATAAAAATTTAAGATTTCAAATTTACCCGCGCCACAAAACTGAACCCGAAATGAATATCACGTGAGTATATTCGCATGGTTTATCAAAAAATACAGCGCTCGATTTAGTTAGACGACGAAGAAATTCAAAGCTTATTTTTTGTAATTTTCTCAACTCAATTTTTGTTCCCATTTCATATTATTTATTTCCTTAACTTTATAGATAACCCATCAATCCTTTTTTTTTTTTTTTTTTTTTTTGCCCCGGTATCAAAATTTTTCCAAAAATCTCCTATCCCGAAACTTCGCAGGCAATTTACAAAAACCCGAAACGATGGGCTGCGTGGTTAATTTACCCATTTCGGAACCGAGCGTTCCCAGAAATTCTCATTGTCATTCAAAAAATAAAGGAATTTTTTTATATAGGAAAAAAGTAAGGTTCCTGGTAAATATATTTTTTTTTCAAAATTTTTTAAAATCAAAGTTTATTTTTTTTTTGTTTATTTATATATATATTATATTACCATTATTTAACGTTTATTTTTTTTACAAATTAATACATTTTTCAATATTTTGGACCCCTTGGCGTATGGTTTGGCTTTCTGGTTTTTGACGAAAAAGACAGCATTTTTTTAAATTTTCTTCTTTGCATTTCGTTTTTTTTTCCTTTTTGATCCAGGTCCTCCGCCAGTTGTCGTCGTGGCAGTAGCTGCCGATGAAGGAGAAGAAGAATTTATGGCGCCGCCGGTCACCTGACCACCACTATCCCCAGCCGCCGCCAATTCAATCGATATGATTTTTTCTTCAGTCGTCTCAACCTAATATCAGAACGGGACACAAAGAGTTAATTTTACAATATTTAAAAAAAAAAAATTTGAGCGTGTCAGCAGGTGCTCCCCGAAGAAAAAATGGGAGTGCCCGGGGCCTTGGAAGAATATACTAACTGCTGGCCTTTTAGGCCACCAGTTTAGTACATTTCTTTCCACGGCCACGGCCACGGCCATACTAAGATATAAAATTAACCACCAATTTTTTTTCAAGTTTATGTTCCCAAGACGCTATAAGGTTGCGAAGACATGTGCGAGCGAGCGGAGCAAAAAAGCGTGCAGCCCAAAAAATTAAAATACCAAAAAAATAATATGTTCTAATGCCACTTATATATTGCGTGCGTGCGAACAATTGAGAGTGCTCCCGGCTAAAACTCGAAAGTGCATTCCCACATACCCCCACTAGAGGTGATAAAGGTGGTGATGGTGCTAAAAATGCTAAAAATTCAAAAACCTCCCGCCAGCGGACAAGGCGGTGCACCAAGGACTTGGTGGCCGCTGTAGAAAGGTTTCTTACGTTCACACTCCATAACTATAATATATACCTCATGCTCTATCAATTTCTCCACAATTTCTACCGTTCTAATATCAGTCCGACCCGTTTCTTCATTAAACCATTCTTCTGTTCTTCTTTTTACAGTTTCTCCTAAGACCCTTTCTATTTCAGATGTAACCCTTGCTGGTCTCCCACCATCCATTTTTCTTATATAAAGTGATGGGAAATTGATCTTAGTTAATAGGCGGGGTCTTTGATGATGATGATGATGATGATGATGGGTTGTAGTAGTGGTACTAGGCGTGGCAATGGGTGTCGGCTAATTTTGAGTTATATTATAGAATGGTAAATTTTGGAAATTACCACAATAAAACATGATATATAATATTAATTCTATAATTTAAATACTAACTATGCGTTCATTCTAAATAAAAATACAAAAATAAAAAAAATACAAGAGGGAAAAAAGAGTATTCAATTTGAACTTACATTAATTTCATCTACGTCTTCATTCTGATTTTGATTATGATGACTGGAAGTAGGTGATTCTATAATTTCACTCATACGATTTAAGACCATTTGTGCTTGAAGGGCATCCTAGAATGGAAATATACGTATATATAGTCAATTTTGGAAAAAACTTCACCCGAATCGTTTGAACCGTCTTTTAAAGATATTTAATTTCAAAAAGGTGGACATGTGACTGAAACACCCTGTATAAACCCAAATCCCCCAGTCCTTACCTGTTCTAAAGATTTTAATCTAGCTTGACGCCAAGCAGCCCTTTTTTCAGCTTGAACAGCACGTTGTTCAGATGGAGTTAAATCATGATCCAGAGTTTGGGTAACATTAGCCTGTGTACACCAGATAGTAGAGACAATGTCAGAATTATTTGACAAATTTCAATTATTGTTAACTGAGTGCCCGGCCGTGGAAGAAAAGTACTATCTCCTTTAGCTTTAGGCTTTAGCCCTGAAGATAGTACTTTCTTCCACCGGCAGGCACTCAACTGTTGTAAATGTAGACTGACTTCATTTAACTATATAATGTATATAATAACAAAAAACTTACTCCAAGACCCCTCCTAATAGCAGCCTTTGCTGTACGGATTGGTTGGATTTCTTTGACCCCTGGCCCTTCCCCTTTCTCTGACTCCTCCTCCTCCTCTTCTTCCTCCTCTTCTTCTAATACTTTTTCTAATTGTAAAATTTCCATTCCAGCTATTTTATTATCCTCTTCAATCCTCATTTGTTCCAATTCTGATTGGCTCATAAATTGAAATGGTGCTTTGGTGACTGTATAATATTTGGGTAAAAAAAAATGAATAATTAAAAAAAAAAAAAAAATTATCCGGTCGGATTAATAATATTATCCGGATAATCTCAACTACTCAATTCATAACCGGTTAAAAAAAAAAAAAACTTACCCTTTGTAGATGGAGCCGTATGTTGAAGTTGTTGAATTTCAAATTCAAAAAATTTTGCCCTAGCTGATACGGTCGATTGTCGTGGTGGCGTGGCTATTGTGATATTAAAATCAGTCTCAGGTTCTATTCCTACTACAATTGGTATTGGTTCTTCTTGTAATGGTAGTGGATCATGAACATGGACTTTTACGGTAGGTTTGACCGTATCTCTAACATTCATCATTTCCTTTATAATAGTCTCATCCCCTGGTGACATTCCCCTGATGGGGGGTGATTGGAATGTTGTAAAAGTGGGCGGAGCGAATTCCCCAGTTGGAAACAATGGTGAAGGGACACGATGAAATTCTGGGCTAAAATGAAACACTTCCGGTGGATCAGAATCAGAATCTTCTAAATTTTGATTTATAACATCCCGTTGTGTTGGCGGCGGCTAGAAAATTTAAAAAAAAAAAAGAGAATAAGAATAACATTATGTTATGGTCATAAAATGGGAATGAGATTTGGAATTGCATTTATGTTAAGGTCATTAATTTTTTTTTTACTTAAAAATCAAATATCATATAAGACAACTGGGGGGGGGGGGGGACTACTCACCTCATCTAAACTATATACTTTTATTAAGCTTGTTCTTGGCTGTGGTATTGGTGTGGGTGGTGATGGCTGTTGCTGTTGAGGTTGAGGTTGAACTGGTGACATTGCTGGTTGACTCGTTTGCCTTCCAGTAGTAGTCATCCTAGGTGGGTTCAATGGTAGAGGTGGTGGTGGTCTCTTTACAATAAATAATGGATTCCTAGCTTCCATTCCTATTCCTGATTGTTCTTCATTTGTAAAATCTTCAAAATTATTCTTTGGAGTATTTTTAAAATCTGTCAAATGTTCATTTAGAAAACTATCCCCTTGCAATGGGGTAGTAGTAGTAGATGTTCTGAATGGTGATGTCCTAAGGCCTATAGGGCTCCCTGTTGTAGTAGGTGTTGGAGTCCTACGGTGGAGTACAGGGCTTGAAGGGGTTGGGCTCTCAGGTGTAGGTGTCCTTTGACTTGAAGAAGGGCTACCACTTGTACCTTGACATGGACCTTGACCTGTAGGAGGAGGAGGAGTCGTCGTCACCCTAGGAGTAGTAGAAGTCGTAGGTGACTGGTTTCCACCTTTCCCATCACCCCCTAACCTTCTAATCTCACCCATACCAGGGCTAATCGTATGACCACTCATTAATATAGTAGTTTTTTTCATAGAATCCACCGTACCCCCCACAGCTGGGGGTGAATTGTGGTTGGGTGGGTTATGATCCTGCCCCCCACCCCCACAAGGGGTAGGTACTAAACTCTCAACAACCCGGACGACATCCATAACTTTCCCAGGTTGTAATTGTACCGGTGGTGCAGTATGAGGGACAACGCCCATATTATTCTCACTCTTTTCCAAATTCCTATCCGCCTCTTCTTGATTTGATAAAATTTCAACCATACGATCCAATTTCCCTTCATCACGTAATTTTTCAATTAATTTTAAATCGTATCCTTCACAGACTGTTATGGTCATTTGATTTGTTGTAGATTTCAACGCAGCTACAGCTTCAGTATGTGTTATATTTAATAATGGTGTAGAGTTAACTGTTAAGATACGGTGTCCGACCTGTATATTTGCCAAAAAAAAAAAAAAAATACCAATTATATATATAAAAAAAAAACTCACTCATATTATGTTAAAAATTTTGTTGACACTTAAAAAAAAATGACCCCTTAACGTTCGAGTACTTACCTTAAATTCTCCACACCTACACACAGCCCCAGACCCTAATATTTTTGATATAAAAATCCCAACATCATCTGTATCAAGTGGATTCCCTGGATTATCTGTCCCACCTTTTATATGCATTCCAAGGGGTTCACCAGTTGTACGTTTTAAATTGATTTCCTATATAATAGACATTACACACATTATACGTTTGTTTATTTCATTTCATTTCCTTTGATTTTTTATATTGATTGTCTTACATTTCTACCCCGTATACTCTATTATTACATTCAAAAAAAAACTTACCAAATAACCTTTCGGTGGTGGATGTTTTCTAACCCTCAAATTCAAATCCTTACTTGAAACTAAACTCCTTGCTAAATTTGATTTATCCATTGGATCAATATATTTCCCATTAATTTGTATTATCCGATGTCCGACGCGTAGGCCAGATTTAAAAGCTAGCGAATTAATATTCAAATGTATAATATAAACGCCTGGTAAACCATCACCAAATGGAAAGCATTCTTGTCCAGAGCCGGATATTATTTTAATACCCAATGGTTGTGGGGATTTGTTGATATGGAGGTCCTATATGGGGTTAAATTAGAAATTAGAACGGGTTTTTTATGTATTAGTTTTAGTAGCCTCGGGCTTTTATTTATTATTTATTATTTATAGTTTAATAATTTAATAATTTAATAATTTATTTATTTATTTATTTATTGTCAATGATGTATTTTAGACTACTTACCTCCGTTACTAGTGGAACCATTTCTTCTTTATTATGTGTCACCCTTGTAAAAACAGTTTCAGTTAGTGTAGATTTTGTAATCGTTTCTGTTACGGTTCCAAGGTCTTTTGGTGTTGGTAAAAATTCTGATTCAACCCTACCGATAGTATCTGGGTGTTTGACTGTTACAGTTACTACTGCTAATGGTGTCTTTGTCTCTGATGGGATTAAGCTATCGAATGATTGGGGTTCTGGTGGTTGAACTGGTGACACTACTGGTATGGGTTTTAATTCTTGATGTTTGAATTTGGCGCCGCCGTCGCCGCCGCCGCCATTCTGTTGAGGAACGGGAAGTACGTGTGGTACTGGTGACACTACTGGCACGGACACTAAACTCTCATCTCCATCATCACACTTCCTCTCAACCAAAAATATAATCCTATTCCCAGCCTTACGAATCACATCCACAGCTTCCATATGTTCAATCTGTGTGAATGGTGTTGAATTGACACGTAGTACACGGTCACCAGACTATAGGAACCAGACATAGAGAATTAGAAGAGATACATTTTTAATCCAAGGGTTGACACGCGACGGTCTTAGTAAAAGACTATTTTAAAACTCTCAACTCAAAACACTTACCTTCAACCCTGCACCCTCAGCCAATCCACCCTGTACAACTTTAGATATAAAAATACTATTATCATTATCAATGAATGGTGATGATCCAAGGCCACCAGCTATATTCAATCCAAAAGTAGATCCAGGTTCACGATTAAGGATTAATTGGATTTGTATTGGTTTTATTAGCCCGGGTAAGTTATTTCCCGGTTGAGGTTCATTCAATAATTTATCAATTCTATTAATATTTGATTGGTCCGGTAATTTTTGTTTAACTTTGTTTGATTGGTCCTCATCATCATCATCATCATCCTCAATTTGGTCATCATCTTCATCTTTATCATTTGATTGTTCAATCAATTTTGTTTTAAACGTATTAGTCCCATTTTGATCTACAATCATCTATATATTGTGTTTTAAAAAAAAATGAGATTAATATTATTCCAAAAAAAATTTTTTGATAAAAGATACTAAAATATATTTTAAAAAGAGATTTTTTTGAAATGACATTTTTTTTACCTTTTTTTTATCAGTGTGGTCTACCACTGGTAACTTTTCTTTTTGTTGTCCTTGTTGTTGTTGTTGTTGTTGTTGTTGTTGTTGCTGTGTTGATATCATTCCTTTTTCGAGTAATGCAATAATAACACTAGCACTATCACCTGTACTTAGGATACGCTTATTTTTTAAATGGTGTGGTGTATCACGGCGGTGTAGTTTTAAATTTTCTTTAGGATTTTCTTCTGGGTATTCTCCATCTTCTCCATCTTCTTCTCCATCTTCACTCTTCTGCTCCTCCTCATGATCTTCTACTAAAAATCCAACATGTTTTTCTTCACCATTATTATCAGAGCCAAACTCATCATCATCATCATTATCATCTCCAGTAGCGTTGATTAATTCTTTCATTTCTTGGACGGCTGGAACTGATGCTAAAACTCTTGGCGGAACTCTTGGATTTAAATCCAATTTCTTTTCAATACTACTACTACTAGAATGATGCTGATGATGGAATTTTTCTTGCTGAACGACGGCTGAGGAAATATGGGACGTTGATTTATCCTTAACCTAGTAGGGAAAAAATGTAAAAAAAAAAAAAAAAAAAAAATGGTTAGAACACGGAGTTGAATAGAAAAATTTGAGTGATTGGGCCGTGGAAGAAAAGTACTATCTCAACAGGGCTTTTTAGCCCTGTAGATAGTACATTATTTCAATCCAAAGAAATTACTAACTGTAAGCATTTAAGGACTAAACTTTAGGTCCCGCCCTTAAAAAAAAGGGTCTAGGGGGGTCAATTGAGCCCTTGCATGGAAGAACGTCCTATCTCCAGGGCTAAAGCCCTGGAGATAGGACGTTCTTCCATGCAAGGGCTCAATTTTTAACCATATGTGTACAAAGGGACTAAAGAAACAAAAACTAAATTTTGAATAAAAAATAAAGAATTAAATCAAAAAAACGTACGTCATCTTTACCACTCCTACCAAACCATTTTTGAAATTTTGCTTTTAAATCTTTTGGATGTGGTGTATTATGTCGAATAAATGTAGTCCCTCCTGTACCACTAGCTTCACATTCTTCATCATCATCATCTGAACCATCTTGAAATTTAACTGTTGAAATCCTTGTAGTATCAATAGAACGGTCATCTTCTACTCGATGAAGGTAATAATCAAAAAAAAAAAATATAAAGTTAAGTAATTTAACACCTTGCAAATCTCCGATACGACGATGGAAAAAAATGGATGAAAAACAACAAAACTTAATAATATATATATAAAAAAAAATTTCACATGCAATCAATCCCACATGGTGAAATTTTTTTTCAACAAAATTGTATCCTACATGGAAAATTCTATTTAAAAACTAAAAATAGGTGGAATTAAACACACATCTTTTGAATGCTACTTAAATTTTCAAAACCGGAATCAAGCTGCGAAGGTAAATAAATTGAAAAGAAACTGGAATAAAATTTTTGAAATCTTTTAACGCTTATGAGGATCACATATATATATAGTCAGATGGGACATGAAATGATTGAAATTTTAATATACGTGTTAAATCGTACTTTAAATGATAATGGAAAATGGAAATCGTTTTTGAAAATGTTTTTAACCATTTATTACACCGAGAAATGAGGCACCTTCATGAAAAAATATGGTCAAAAAAATTTGATTTCAAAACCCATCGTTTTTAAACTTAAAGCTAAAAAAAACTTACCACCCTTGTCTCCAATACCAGTATTAGTATATCCAACTTGCCCGCCTCCATCTTCCATCTGTGGCAGTAGATAACAAGTGAGTACTGGTTCATTTAAGCAATAATCCGTTGAAAAATGTGGCATTGGGATAGATTGATTTTCACTCAACCAAACAGCTTTAAGGTTAGGTAAATTAGTGATTGTGAATGGTAAATGGTGGAGTCTATAAGTACAAAGAAACAAATAGACGTAAATTAAACGTTTTTTTTTTCGATGACCTTTTTTCTTGAAACACCCTGTACAAAAATATAAAAAAAATGAAAAAAAAAAAACAAATGAGTGCTTGCCGTGGAAGAAAGTACTAAGTGCATGCCTAAAGGCCTGTAGTTAGGACGTTCTTCTCGAAGAAAGTACTAAGTGTAGGCCTAAAGGCCTGTAGTTAGTCCCGTTCTTCCATGTAAGCACTCAAAAATGTATTATTAATCTCCAAAAACTTACCTATTACCACTCAAATCCATGACCATTAAACTAACGCAATCTCCAATCGTTTCTGGTAATTCTTCCAATAAATTCATCCTTAAACTTAATACACCCAACTTAAGTAAACCCCCAATTTTATCACTAACGCTAGCTACCCTATTACAATCTAAATTAATAATTTTCAAATTTTGTCCAGCCCAATCCCCTAATTCTTGTATATAATTATTTTTTAAAAATAATTCTTCCAGTGTTTTAATAGTTGACATTTCTTGCAGCTTATTATGTTCCATTTTGAGTGTTGTGATTTGCAGGTTACTAATAGACTGAGGTAACTTCGCTATGTTATTATTACTGGCTAATAAATCTGTTAAAGATCGTAGGTTCCCTATCTCATCTGGTAGGTCATCCAATTGATTTTCACTAATATCCAAGCATTGGAGATGGGGTAAAGAGCAGAGTTCCTGCGTACACAAAGGAAAGAAATTAATTTAAAAAAAATATATATATATTAACAAAACATGGAATTTCAATTGGTTTGTATACTTTTTTGAAAAATGATATACACATGTTATAGTATAAATTTTTTGTAACTAAAATGACAAAATGTGATTAAACAAATTATGGGCTTTCTCTATGGGACACCCTGTTGTATACGAAAATTTTTTTAATTATCTTAATTTAAGAAATTGAAAAAAATTTCTTACCTTCGGTAGACGAAATAATAAATTATGATCAACCCATAATTCTGTTAATTTTTTTAATTGTCCTATAAATGGTGGTAAATCTGTTAGTTCATTATCACCCAGGTCCAGCTTTTCAAGGTGAATTAAATTCACAAATGATGATGGTAATGAACGTAAGGCATTCTCACGGAGTTCAATTGAGACGAGGGATGAGAGGCTATATAATATTTGGGAAAATAACAGAAAAAAATGGTCAATCAGTGGTTAAAAATAAAATTCAAAAAAAAAAAAATTTCATAACAGTTTATATATTCAGTTAAAAATTTACCTCCCAAAATTATCTGGTAATTCAGTCAAGGCTGTATCATTCAATGTCAATATAGTTAAGCTTGTCAAGTCACAGAATGTTGTTGGGAGGCTAAATATAGATATAGGAGTGTAAGACAATCAATCAAAAAAAATGACAACACACCATTATAATAAAAAAAAACCAGTAACCAAAAATCAAAAAAAAAAAATAAAATACACATAAAATAGTAAAAGTAAAATAATAATCTAATATAATAATTAACCTTGTGACTGGGTTAGAGCTTAGGTCAATGTATCTGAGTCTTGTCAATGATTTGATTGAAGATGGTATTGTGTGGATTTCTATAATATATATAAGGAAAAATTATAAAAATATAATTTTTATTTGTATTTGTTTAATTTTTAATTTTAATAATATACTCATAATTAATAAAAACTCACCATTCCTTGAAACATCCAATTCAGCCAAATTAATCAAATTACCAATCCCAATTGGTAATTCTTTAATCTCATTGTCGCTGAGCGTTAGTTTTCTCAATCGATTGAGTTGTGTCAATTGCTATGGGTTTTTTTGGAAAATTTTATAAGAATATATATATATTAGTCAAAAAAATTATTATATAACTCTCGCGTGTTATAAAAAATAAATTGGGGCGAGCCAAGCGTATAGGGAAGCACTTCACTCGATTGCATTTTGTCACAAATTGTCGCCAACTGTCGCCAATTTAGTGACGTGCGAAAACTTTTACTTATCAACAAAACGTTGCCACTTTATACGGGTTCAAAATATATTAATTGAATTTTAGTAATTGGAGATTCATGACAAAATTTTTTAAAAATTTAATACAAATTTTATTAATTTAATTCCCAAATCCCAATCAATATCTAATTATATCAGAATCAGATGTCTAATTTTAATTTGTCCTGGGAAATACCGCATACAATGGGCACACATTCTATTTTTGGTAATTAAATATCCGAAAGAAAATAAAGGCAATTATAGTTATAGGGAAACGAACACTAATTACGCGACGTAAGACGGACACGACGCACTCCTTCGCTTCGCTCGCCTTTCCGGTGGCGCCGACCGTGATGGGACGACATACATCCTTAAATGATCGTGTTGTAATTAAAATTAATATCCGGGGGGACTGCGTTTTCACCTAAAATCTTACCTTTGGTAATTCCCTTATATGATTAGCATCCAATAATAATTCTTCAAGTGTCCTTCCAAATCTCCAAGTCTCATCTGGAATAGTAGCCAGTGATTGATGACGTTTATCAAGTGATTCAACGTGTCGATTACAACTAAAGGGCCCACAAGACATTGTCCACTTTTTCATTTGGGGAGGCCACCGAACTGGTCTTGGCCACTCTGTGTGTCTGGTCCTTGGTCCTTTTTTGTTTTAGTTAGGCTTGTGGGAAGGGTAACCTATGGGAACATACGCACCTAATATTAAATATTTTTTAACACTGACTGACTGACTGGCTTGGGACCCTTAAATTTAAAAATAAAAATTAACACAAAAAGGCTATGCCATTATGAGACGTTTTACCATTTACAAAAAAAAATAAACTTTTAAAAAAAAATATATATATTGTTTACGGCCAGGCCACCAAAAGAACAAACGCAAAAATTCCTTCCTTCGTTCTTACGTGAAATTTTTGGGGTGTTAGCTACCCCTGCTGCCTGACTATATGGCCAGTAGTGCCAGGTAAAATGCCAGTGGAGTGCCAGTGTCCGCGTGGTTGTCAAGTTTGGGATTGCCAAGTGAGTTAATCCGTTTTTAAATCCGTGACACACACCTAGCTGAACTTGCCTATAGGACAGAAGAATATTAATTAGGAAAATGGGGAACCAAACGATGATTTTTTTTAAAAAACTGCACTTGAAATTTCTGCTATTTTTTTTTCTGTAATAACCTTACGTTATAATAGCTAGAACGTGTATATATGGATAGGGTGGTACGTAAGGAGAGAGAAATAACTGGAGACTGGTAAGGAATGGGAGTGGAATTCATGAACGGAACACCCTGTTTTTTTTTTTACCTTTATACACGCCAGTGAAACGGAAATTATGTTCCGGGGAAGTTGGGCGCGGAGAAAATGTATTGAAATTTGGGGGTTTTTACATTACGTGACAAAATTTTGACCCGGTTTTTTTTTTTTTTTTTTTTTGCTGGTAAATTTTAACCCTTATGCAAGTGCGGATGCTTTAAGTGCGGGCAATTGTAGGGTTAACACGCAGGTTAAACTAAATTGAAATATTTAGCTAACCCAATAGAATATGAAAACATTTCATGTTTGGTAATTATCCAACATAATGAAACATGAAGCTAAGGTGCAGAACTGGTTGAAACACCCTCAAAGTCAAGAATTCTCGCATTCCTATCGCATTTTGATTGTTTGGAAAATG
>JAQGCA010001933.1:0-15378 GCA_034698945.1 Protaphorura quadriocellata
AAGACAATTGTAAAGCTTAGTTGCTCTCAGAGATATAGCATTCTGACCGTAATGTTATTTTCCCCCTTATGCTTCGCTCGCTGCAGTCCTACGAACAGACGAGTTGAAGTAGCTTCGTGTTGCCTATCTCATTGCAAAGAAGAGTCATCCCTAGTGCAATGCAATTGCTCTAAGGTATATGGTATTCTGACTGCGTCCGAGTGTGCTTTTTAGCAAAGTCAATTCGTTTTTTCGCCGATCATTTGACGATAGTATGGGCTAATTGCTCCGTACTTGGCCATTGGCTTATTTTCTGTCCTTTTTTTCTTTTTCTTTTCTTCCGGGCAAAACTCAAAATCGTCCATGTCCGCCATTACGTTTTGAAATAGTACTCAAATATTTCCGCAGCACACTTTTATTTTCTTGGCTCTCAAAATTTAAATATGTCAATTTAATATAAATAGACACAGAATACTATGTTACGTTCTGAAGCAATGCCCTGGGCTTTAACTCTGGTCCTGCGAACCAAGAGCGTAAGTGAAATTGGTTCTCGATCACATGAACTGGCAGCTAGAAAATATTCTGAATTTAAGACAGATAACAATTTATGTGATACAGGCTAATATGTCGTATCACATCAGCGAAAGCTACAATTAAGAATCAAGCCATGTTACGCGAGAATCCAGTAAAGCTAGCCAGAAGGATGTAAGGAATTGTATGAATGTTTATTGAAAATCGGTATCCAAGTCGTGAACGAATGACAAGTGTGGCGGTCCTAAGTTCGATATCTACTGCTTGGGATACGTTCCTAATCAGAAATTCAATACACCAGTCTCGACTCTCGCGTTGTACATACGCGGACTTTCTTTCCCTTCCGGTTGGAATGTCAATTAGTATGAGTATTTTTGTTTAGAAATTCTTAGTGATACTTTTTCATTGAGGCTAATGTGAGCAATCAACTAAACTTCACTCAAAATTCAAAACTCCTTGAATTGTGGTACTTCTGGTACGATAAGAAATGCTCACACTTGTACTCAACTTGCCTATTCTTAAATAGGTTTTACTACTTCTACCTTGGTAATGCTACTACAATTGTTATGCTCATATTTTAGAAATTATGTATTGTTCAATTCCAAATGGTTGCTTACTTTTGAAACGCAAGAAATTTGGTAGCTGGATTTCTCACAGCATGTACATTTCATAGTCCAAATTTCTCATTTTTTGGCACAAAAAAATAGATTGAAGTAAAGTTAAAGAGGAGAAATCAGAAGCGAAATGCTCTGTTATTATGTATCCAGAAATTTCATGTGAATTTGTTGAATAAAAAAACACGGAGAGCAAAGGATTGAGCGAAACATCCAAATGTCATCTTTTAATTTGAACTCATTCTATCGAAATAAGATCACGTTTTTACAGTTTATATTACAATACGGACACTTGCTGTTTGTTGAACTAGGCTCTGGTTCTAACGTCAGAGCATAACAGACATTCTCGTTTTCTAACAATGCACAATGCAGCACTTTAATAATTGCAGTTTTATATTTTTCTGATTCTTTAAATGTGAATGTGGTTAATTTTGGTGTCCCATCCCAACTTTCCTGTTCTTGCTTTTAGAAATGCGAATATATCGAGTTTGTCGCGTGGAACACTTAAAATTAGAATTAACCATGCATAGACTTCAACAAGCCAAAATAGAATATTTCCTTGCAAGCAAATTCAGAAACATCGTTTTCAAAATGCTATAAACACTAGACACTAGTACGGTGCTACGAATCAAAAAACATTTTGGTCAATTGGTACAAGAGTTTTTCATCTTTTATTCCACCGAACCCCGTGCAAGGGTGAACCCCCGCCCTCCCACCATTTCATGGTCAGACATGAGTCATAATAGTGTTTATCTTTATCTTCTTGAATTTCAGAGCGTACTTTTTACTCGAATTTTACTGATGAGTGATGAGGGTTGGAATACTGAACTGTTTGGCCTATGGAGCATTATAGAGAATTCTCCGACTCTGACTCTGATTTCTGAGGCAAGTCTGTATAAATAAATTCAATTTTACACAACGGAAGCACTACTGCCCAACTCTTGTTGCCTGTACATACAGCCTAGCACAACTTGCCCGAATAGTAGACAGAAAATAACAGGTACGGAAACTCTCGGTTCGAGTTATTTTTGTTCGGAATCAGTTAAAAGTTAAAAATTATGGCAAAAATAAACATTAAGACAAAGTTACGAGATCCCAGAAATTTTGCAGCAAATGCTACGACGACAGACCAACTGTAGCAGTCGGTTAAATTCATTGAACAAAATGATTACATTCTTTACACTTTCCTCTGCAAAAAAATAAGGTTGGATAAAAACTGTCGGCGCCCTTCAAATTCAATTTTCATGGTCAACACCAGCAGAATTGGGATCAATCAAGTGAAAACTTCCACATAAGAATGTTCTGGTGCAGAAATTTTTGGCAATGACAGTTTGAAGTTCCTCCAATTCGTCTGAGGAGCGCATGGCTAAGAACATTTTGAAAGACTAGGCGTATAATAGAATGAACAATTGTCAAATGTGCAAGAGTCGGATGGAGATACGCGAAAATATTATAGAAGTAGAATTAACTGTATATTCAGTAGCATCAAAGAAGTAATTTAGCAAATGCCCTGTTATTTGGTTATGTCTTTCTACTGAATAAAAAACATGTTAGTTGATAAGGTAAGGTGGGCTTTCGAAAAGTTTGATAATTAGCCCCATTCGTCATTTGTGGGCGTGCCATGTGGTTCCCATGCTCGTGTAGTTAAGAGGGTGGCGCGTATTAGGACAGCTGTTCGCTGTTACTACGCCCCAGAGAGATTAATATAGACAGATATACATATAGCTTTTTTTGCGGGTTAAGGTTTTCTTTTGTCGGGGAGGTGTGCAAATTAACCTGACTCCCACTTGACTTGTGGACGATGGGTGTGGCTAATTAGCACATTTGCTCGAAGGTGGGGCACATTAGCCCAGCCTACCATATTCACTGCACGGTCTGGTCAAGTAGAGCCACGCATTTGTAGTCAGTGGAGCGTTTTAAATCTGGTAAAGCGAATTTTCCCTGATACCAGAAAAACATTTTATGTTCACGCCGTACCGTAGTTCGACTAATCGTGATACAATTGTAGACTAGATTAATAGATTTTGTATGTTGTCTCTCACCTGTTGTATTGTTCGCCAGTGGGCCATTGGTAGATAGGTGTTAAATATTATGGAAATAAATGTTAATTGCCATTCGTCTATAGGGCAAGATCAAGTAATTGTACGATTTCGTCTATAATAGTTTCTTTCCCAATTGATTTAGACGAGGTACTCATAGTAGTAGGAGGGAACTCGAGTGAGAAAATAACAAACCTGCCACAGCCACAACATCGACATCACAGCTCTCATTCTGATATTCCAGACATTGTGTGTTAGACATGGAATTGAAATGTGAGGATTAAGTTTCAAGTTAATTCTAATTCAACTATCAGAACGAAGTCAAAAATCTATCAATATAAAATTGACGAATTACAATTAATGCTGCTGCTCCTTGTGGACATTATATGTATGCGTTTGATTACCTTGTTTTATCAAATGATGAATGTGTGAGGATATTCATTTTGTAGAAAATCTTCTACTCCTGCCCTGCAACTGGTGTGAAAAAGTTCTATACCAAAATTATCAAAATCTCTCCAGTCTCTACTAAGTTCATTTTATTAACTTCCAGCCTTTGCCTATCAGATATTTGTTTAAAATAATTGTAATCGAATTTCACATTCGAATTAACTAATTAATGCTGGTGGGACAGAGTTGCACACACCAATGTACATTTGGAATACTAGGATGGACTTACCAAGATAAGAGTAATTTCAAGATCCAAAAATACGCATTAATTTTCTTCGGTAACGAGCAAACATTATAACACTTTCACTGTAAACTGCAATTGCATTAAATTAGCCTGACAAATTGTTTGCTTTGTTGAGTTTATTGAATCAGTTAGAATGCAGTAAAATCGACTTGGAATCCTTGGAAAATATTCTTCCTCATTTTTTTCTGTTTTTTCTATTTTTACCCAATTTTCATATTTAATTTCAGTGTTAATGGATGTATTTAACGCAAATGTGTTCTGTGTGAAGAATCCCACTAGACAAAACAAACGGACAATTGATTGATTGATCGATTATGAGTTTATTCAACTGACAAAGATACACAACATGACAAACAGATACGCATGCGTGCGTAGTTTTTCACGGTTACCTAAGTATTCCAAAATACTAAGCTAAGCCCTCCCTTCCGCGTCACAAAATCGAATGACCTCTGGTGCGGTTACTACAACATTTTTACGAACCGGAACATCTCTTCTCGTCCTTATTCGTCAAAGCCTCATGGAAGAATGTGAATATTACAGAACTAGTTATATCATAATTGACTGAATGACAAAATTAAATAAAGGCTTCGACTTTCAGAACAGCTATAATTATTAATTAAGTTCGTCGACAGTTAGTTCACCAGATGCCGCATTAGCATTCTGCGAACAAACGTCAATTGTTTTCTTGAAATGTTTTATTTCAATTCGTTACAGTAATCCAGTGAGAGACTTCAGTACCAAGTATCGGCACTAAACTGCCAAATTCTACAGAAAGTTTAATTTCTATTTCGGATATCAGCTGTAATACTATACGGAGCAGTTTCGAGAAAACCATTCAGCAACGTAACCAGTTCCAAAACTATATTCGGGAAGTACATTTTTGAGTTCTGATAGTGTTTAACTTGCCTGTGCTATCTGTCTTAACAAAGTGGGAAATTCGCAACCATTGTCGGTTCGTGAGATCAAACCCTCACCATATCAAAGTGTAAGGACCGTTCAGTACAATTTGTGCCGTCGACTAAGTAAGCTTAAACGCTCTGGGCATAATTTATTTTCGTGACATACCAATGTATTCAAATTAAGACACACACACAAGTATCGATGAATTCTAATCAGACCCAAGTACACATGTTACTCATGGTAGAGCCCAATCGTTACGCAGATATCATCTCAGGACATTTATATGGCCCGGTAGCTATAACTATACCGAAAAAAAGTTCGTTCAAATCAAACTAGCACAGGTAAAATTTTTAATGGGCACAAAGAAGGTGCTCTTAGCAGTGTGGAAAAACTCGACAGACAACCTCCATACAATTTTCTAATAAGTACTTCGGTCCCGGGTTTAGCGTCCTCGACTTTGCATGATTGCATGTTAAAACGATTTACTGTACAAGCGCTAACCAGAGAATAATCACTAATCAGACCACCTTCATGCTAGGCCCTTTATCATTTAGTGGCACCCAAATTCATTAAATTAGAACTAATTTTTAAGTCTAGTTACAGTCTGAAATAAAGATGAGTTTTGTGCGTTGCATTTGGCTTGAACACCACGATATTTTTAAAACGTTTTAGTTTATTTATTATTAGTCATAATTAGCTAAGCTGTCCACCACGTTCGGAACGCTGTCGAGTCGGAACACAATAACTGTCCGTTATGGCTAACCGGAAAATTATTCTACAATTGAAAATAAACAAACATTGTTATACAAATAAAAGTATGCTGTGCAAACATCACACGAACTTGTTTCCGATTCTCTGTCATCCGAATTGGAGCAGTTAAGTAAGGTTTTTCTCTTTGGGTAGTTGGACGACTACATAGGTGAACAATCTTCCGCTACGATAATAAATTGAAACGTCGAAAGTCAACTCGTTGATTACGATTGTACAAAATCTTACGGTCGTCCCGTCACACCTTTGAGTTTGAGAAATAACTCACGATTTGGAATTTGGAGTTTTCAAATACTATTGACGAGTGTCCGATAGACGAGATATGATTAATGCTTTGGCAGTTTCGGTTTGATTCGATCGCATTCCACAAAACAAAAATGCAAAAAAATGTAGGAATTTGGCGCATTCTTGAATAATATATTATAATCAATATACACTGAATTCCAACATTATCGCAGGCAAATCCTAATCTGAGTTGACGTCGCTCTAGTGCGATATTTCTGACGGTGGAATAAAATTGTGAATATAAATTTTAATTTTTTTTCTGGAACATCAAAAAGCTAAGGGGGCATGCAAAAAGCTTTCCGAGCTGTCATTTCCCGAATTTTATTTCCGAAGACCTGCTTTCTCAACTGCGAAGCTTATTTAAATTAGGATTCAAATTTTCTAACTCTATTTTGGTAATATTTATTTCTTCTAAAATCTTTGCTCGTATTTTTGGGTGCCTTTCCGTTACTGTTAAGTTAAGTGGTATAAAGATTTCTGGTGTTGGAGGGTCCAAATATCAGCTATTTTCAGTGCATCACGACTTCGTCTTTCTCCTGCTTCAGATTATTCCTCCGCAAATCGTGGATTAAATACCAAACGTGCATGGAAGGAAATTTACTCAACTCTTTGAGACGTAAGCTAATTATTGACCATCATTTTAACTGGCAAATTGAAAAACTATAAGAAAATCACTTTACATCAAACAAACCAAAATCCTTCCACAAGTCCTTTTGAACTGGCGTGACACTGACAGTGCGGAGGTTCACATTAGTTTTGCTTTTAGTAGAATTAGAGGATTTCATTATGAAAAGTGAATTTAAAACGTGAATTTTGTCCAATATTTGGAGCAATAGTTTTATGGAAGAAATTTTATAAACATGGATGGGTTACATCTATCATTAATTTCTTAGTCTGAGAGACAAGTTATGAATAAATATGTAATGAAAATTAAAGTATTTCTGAAGAATTAAGAATGTCAATAAAGATTTTGATATTTACTTTGTAGATACGGGTTGACACGTAAATCATGAATGTCGTCTTTCTCGCGTACATGTAGCTTTTTTTGTTCTTCAGTCGTGTAAGTAAATTTAATATTCGACGAAAATAAAATTTTGAGTCGAGCGGATTTCAGATTAGAATGATAGTTCATGTCAAGATACGATCCGTAATTTTAGAAAGTGAAGACTTGTTTTGCAATGTCAACTGTGTGAGTATGTGTTAGAGAGACTTTAAGCCCGTACAACAAACAAACAAAGAGAGAAGCACAAACTGCTATTGGAATTCTATCTAATTGAATAAATATATTTATTGGAAATCGGTATCCAAGTTGTGAACGAATGGCATAGGGAGTGGCCCTGCGTTATACTACATACAGTTCAATAATCTGCCTGACGATGAGATCGAATGTTTCAAAAATATTTACATAAGTTCTTCTACGTCTACTGATTGGGGATACCATCCTTAGCAGAAATACAATACATTAGTCACGAGTAGTTGGTATATACGCGGACTTTTTTCCCACCCGGTTGGAATGTCAATTAGCATGAGTATTTGTGTTCAGTGAGACATATTGATTTAGGTTATAATTTTCAATTTAATTTCAGTCAAAATTCAAAACTACTTGAATTATGGAACTTCTTCGTACGATAGAAAATGCTCACACTTGAACCTTAGTCCATTCATCTTAAATGGGTTTTGTTACTTCTACCTTGGTGATGCTACTACAATTGTTATGCTCAGATTTTAGAAATTATTGTTCAATTCCAAATGGTTGCTTACTTTTGAAAAGCAAAAAATTTTCTCGGTCAGAATGGTTATTGCCGGAAAATATAGTGGAATAATGGTGAAATAATTTCCAATAACATGGAAAATCTCCTGTCTTAGTTTATTTTGTTTCTTCTATTTTTTACTGAGTTTTCAGATTCAAATTTAGTGTTCATGCAAGTATTTAAGGCGGATGTGTGTTGTGTGATAAATCACTTAAAATTCCTAAATACTCAGCTCCCAACCTTACCTTTTTACTACTAAGACTAACTAAAAATTTAATACGCCGGTACTTCTGTTCCTTTCTTTATTCGTCAAATTCTATTAACTAAGAAAGCTGAGTGAGAACTGCATAGAATTTTGCAAATAATTTACTAAATGACAGAATTATATTACGGTTTTGAATTTCAGATTAATCTATAGTTGACAACTACATTCGCCGATAATTAGTTGACTAAATGTCGTATTTGCATTTTGCGAACAATCGTCAATTGTTTACTTGAAAGTCTATTATTTAAATTCGCTTACTTACAGTGATGGGAGTCTTCAGTACCAAGTATCGGCACTAAATTGCCAAATTTGACAGGGAGTTTAATTTGATTAATTTCTATATCGGATTTCAGCATGGACACTATACGGAGCAGTTTCGTGAAAACAATACGGCACGTGTATATATTTGAGTTCCAATAGTTTTTAACTTGCCCGCGATATGTCTTAAATTAAAATGTTAGCTCGACACATCGAACCCTCACCATAGCAAAGTGTAAGGACCTTTCGCTAAAACTTCTGCCGTGGACTAACTGAGCTTAAACGCTCGGGGCATATTTTATTTTTGTGATATACCAAAGCATTCAAATTCGGACATACAAGTATCGATAAATTCTAATCAGCCTCCAGCACTCGTGCTGCTTGCGGTAGAGCCCAAGCGTTACGGGGATATCATCTCAGGACAATTGTATAGCCCGGTAGCTACACGTATGCTGAAAAAAAATTCGTTCAGACAACACCAGGATAAAAAATAAAAATTTCAGTGGGTCTTGAGAAACTGACCCTAGCAGTATGGAAGACTAGAGAAGAGAGTACGTATAGATATTCTTTTAATATGTTGGCTATATCATTAATTTAATTTGTAATGGTTGCTGACTCTGAGATAGACTTTTTGTGAATATGAAAGTGAAGTGAGTGCTTGAAATTATCATTGGAAGAAAAATTAATCAGCTATATTATAAATTATAATGTCATAACCTTTGTTATTTTCAGTCACTAGACACCATATTGCTTGGGCCAGTAAATACTTTGTCTGACTCTTACCACGGCCTCAGTTGCACCGTTGTCAGTTCTTAGGACAATCAAGAACTAACGATAATTTACTGGACAGAAAAAAAGACGGGAATGTCTAAATTATTTTCGTATAATTAGGGATGGACCGAATATTCAGTTACCATTCGGCGACCGAGTATTCGGCCAAACGAATATTTCATTCAAATTCCACCAGGCGTTCAATTTCGGACTGGTTTGTTGGTTGAAGCTCCGTTCGAGGAATATGGTCAACTGAATATTAGGTATTTGGTAGAATGCCGAATAGTTGATAATTCGGCGGAATATTGCCGAAAATTTTGCCAGTAAAAGAAGGCTTCGCCTTCAAGGCGAATGTAAGATTTGGACATTTAGATTTTATTTACTATCAAAATGTTCAAAACTTTAAATAGTGATTCGTCATTTGATAGAAGCTCTGGTTTTTGAAAATACTTACAGCAGATTCCGGTCCAAAACTGTCTACTATGTATCGAGTGGAAGTTGAAACCCATAAACTTTCGAGTGGGGAAGTAAATCGAGGCAGAATTACTAAGCGAAAGTGGGTAGTTGATATTCCTATTGAAAAATTCTTTGATGGTCTTGCAGTACTAACTTACAACTGACTTTAATTATGCGATGCACCCCAGAAAGTTCAACTCGTTTACATCAGTAACTGCTATATGTCCAGAGACCAACCACGCACTGTGACCTGCTCATCGGCTCGTGGTGACAATATAATAAAAATGTCGAGGAAGTCAATTGTATCGTTTGTATGGTAATTACAGAGTTCAGAGTCGTACCACTGCCCTAAACAATACGTGACTTCATACAAAAAAGTTTGTCGCGTTGTGAATCACAACGCGACAAACAAAGAATGAACTGCACAATCACAGGCCATGTGTTTGTCAGGCTAATTTTGAATCCGCGCTCGAAAGGTCAACTATATAGTTTTTGAAAACCCGAAACATTTTAATGAAAAAATATCGCTTTATCATAAAATTGATGTGCTTTCTCTCAGGAATAAGTCGAACCGATTTGAAATGTGCTAAACAAAAAGACATGAATGAAGCCCAATTAGAATCCCGAAAATAAAATTCTTATTCATCAAGTATGATAACATAGAACATAGAACATTTACATTAGTTCTATACGAATTTTGGAGGTTATAATTTTGGCAAGGCCGCAAGGCGAGAATCGTAAGATAAAAACTTCAGATTCTTTCAGTTAGTAACAAGTGGTGTATACAAGAGGGACGACTATTCCAAGAACTAATTCCAAAATATTTGAAATACAAGATATAAATAGATTTTAGTATTCAGAATAAGTTTTGTTTTGTTGATGTAAATTCGCGTCGGTAGTTTTCTATGTCCGTTGAAAAGTCTCCCACCCCTCAGGACTTGAACCACACCCAGTAGTGTTGATTTGCAGACCAGAAAAAGTCATATCAACAATTTTGTAGAAAGAATTGGAAGAATCCCTAATTCCATAGATGTTTCGGCAGTCGAAGCAAGAATTGTACGAACCCTTGTATTTGAAGTTTGCCTCTGTAATTTCCTTCCGTAGAACCGAATCTAATTGTAATTATTAATATCAACCAAAATTGCTTCATTTTCATTATTAAAGTATTTATGACTTAAATTATTCTGCCTTAAATAGCAACAATGATCAAAGAAAGAAACTAAAGTAAAGTAATCAGAACTTCAACTCCATGATATTTTTAAAAGATTTAGTTTATTTAATGTATAATACGACTAGATAGATAGACCTTGAAGGCGAGAAGGCTGTCGTGTTGGAATACTAATTGTCCCGGAATATTCCGTACCACAATGCCCTGCCCAGATCTACATATCCTTGGAGTGTTGTTTAGAAGGAGTGCTCTTAATATGAAACATGCTGTCAGTGGTCGGTAATGCCTTATCACTCGGGTTATTCAAAATGCTGTTGTCAGTATGAATACTCTAAAGAGGAACAGCGACCGGAATAAGCTTTAATGAGCAGCCCAATCTGTGTGTGAATGGATTTCCGAGCCCGAATGATAATTGGAAATAAGCAAACATTGTTATACGAAAAAGTATGCTATACAAACTATGCAAAACTAGGTGGACATTCTTCCGCTATGATCATAAATATAAACGTCAAAAGTCACCTCGTTGATTACTATTTTGTAAAATCTTACGGTCGTCCCGTCACATGAATCATTTCTCACGATTTGGAATTTGGAGTTTTCAAATACTATTGACAAGTGCCTGACGTGCCCGATCAACGAGATATGGTGAATGCTATGGCAGTTTCGGTTTCATTCGATCTCATTCCACAAAACATTTTTAAGCGAGCGAAGTGCAGCGAAGTTTTTCTGTTCCACTGGGTGGACGAAAATCCGTTTGTATCTCTGCAATAGTCGTGTGAACACTTTTTTGCTCAGAGTTTTTCTCCGGAACTGCTAGGCTAATTGGGATGAAATATTCAGGGGAGGTACCCCTGGAGGTGTAGTTGTGCATTGGCTACAGTTTAGACTTCTACTGTTAAGGGGTACCCCTTAAAACTCAAGGTTTATGGTAAGGGTATTTCGTATAGGAGAAATTTCTATAGCAACGGCGGAGTTTGCCTCTCAATAAAACTTTCGTAAACAAACTCCGTTGTTGCGGCGGAAATATTTCTCATAGAAGGATGATGAAATAAAATTGATGACGCAATTATTGGAAAATCTGGAATATTAAATATTAGGTGAATCTAATAAAATTAAATATTATTAGGTATTAATTGTAAATAAAAAATATAGTTTATGTCTGTCCAAAAACAATAGAGTCTTCTGACGTCACCGACAAATCGACACTTATAAGGTTGTCATGCGAATTTGCAGAGAAATAGGGAAAATTGTGTTCCTTATGGTAACTTTTGTTTACTAATCGGCACTCGACGGGCGGGAATGAACCATTTTGCAACACCCAAGGTCAAGGATCCGAACTGTCACTACCAACAACCTGTTATTTTTATGACGTCAGAAGACTATATTGTTTTTGGACAGACATGAAATAGTATTTCTTTTAAAGCTGCACGCGTCAAGTTATGATATCGAAGATTATAAATATAAATCTCAAAAGTTGAAGATTCATGATTTTATCTGAGTTTTTATTTCGTAGACTTTTTATTGGTGTTAGATGAATTATTGAAATATTTTTTTCCGCTTTTTTACAATTCAATTCAAATGAATAATTTTATTGTCGAAAAGTTCGTTAAAAGAAAAAATAAAGGATACCGCACAAAGGGCACGGCAAATAACCCCCTGTCAGAATTGGCTGTATTTTGGATATTTTATAGCCCTTGACCTCTTTGTGAAGGTCCCAACACGGAAGGTCAACTCTGGTGACCTCTAGAGGTCACCAAAGTTCAACCCATTGTGCCCTGGTAACCGAAAAATGACCCCTGCAAAAGTTGTTTCACAGAGTGAGACAGGCAACTCTTCCCGCTATCATTTTTCTCTGCGGTCTCAGGTCAATTGGTTGAATCATGACCGTACTTTAACAGACCTGTGACCTCGAGTGTTGACCGCAGAGAAAAATGATACAGGTAAAAGTTACTTGTCTCACTGAGTGGAACAACTTTTGTAGGGGTCAATTTTCGGTTACCGGGGAACCAAAGTTGACCTTCCGTGTTGGGACCTTCACAAAATTTGTTCAGGAGGTCAAGGGCTATAAGATAGCCAATTCTGACAGGGGGTCATTTGCCGTGCCCTCTGTGCGGTATCCTTTAGTTCGTGGAATTTCTTCATCAAAAGACGGGATGGTGGAGATTTGCTTCGCTCGCTATTCTGTGGCACAACCGTTGACGGGACGGCGTATCGCCTAGTTCTAAAAAATGTACAAAATTTTAAGAATATGGCACATTTTTTAATAATATATTGTACTCAATATACTCTTACCATCTGTTCAAAAAGAATATAGGGTCCTGGAAATTCCATAACTACAGAAGCCCAACGAAAACAACTATGTCTTAAAGTCCACAAGGCTTGCGGACAAGTAAACGAACTATTTTCCCTTAGCAGAAGTTTATTGTTTTTGAATAAACAGTAATTCCAACATTATCCCCGGCAAATCCTAATCTGAGTTCACGTCACTTTAGTGCGATATTTCTGACGGTGGATGAAGAGTCTGACTACAAATATTTTTTCTTTGGATACACGTCATTGATGTCATGTCGATGAAAAAGAGGGCAGAGTAGAAAAATTACTCTTGGGGTGAATAACTTTATTCATTATCTTGATTGTCGTTTTCAGAAGTTAAAATTTTACGGGGTTCCGGTTTTTTAGTAAAGTCAATTGATTCTTTCTTTTTCCTGCAATCATTTGAAGATTGGACCGAACACTTGGTACTTGGCCAGCGCGGTGGTTCGTACCTCTTCTTTTTCTTTGTCTTTTTTCTCTCTTCAAGGGCAAAATCAAAATTATCCATCTCCGAGTTCGTCATTATGTCTTGAAATGAGTAGCTCTCAAAGTGTTCCTCAGGACATTTAGAATTTTCATGGCTCGAAAAAAATAAATTCTCAATTCCTTCATTTTTCTAAATATTTTTGTCCATTTAAAATTGACACAGAATTCATAGAAACCATCCATCATTAATTGGTAATATGTTTAGTGCTGAAGCAGTATCCAGGGCGCTCACTATTGTCCTTGGGACCGAAAATGTGGTTGTAGTGAAATAATACACTTTAAATCAAGTTGGTTCTCGATCACACGAACTAACACACCGAGGAGATATTTTGAATTGAGGAGAGATAAATATAATTGCAGTGTAGTTTATAATTTTCCTAAATCGGGGGATGAAAGAAAACAAAGTTACACTGTTATACAAATTTTGAATTAAGGAACTTAATACATAATATCTATAAAAATTTATTTGTACATATTTTTTTGTACATATTTTTTTGGAATTTCAATGAACCAGCCGGGTGGTGCGTCAAAAACATTTCCAGCTGCCATTTCCCGAATTTGATTTCACATTGTCAGGTTTGCTGTCTTAATTTTAAAGTTTATTTGAATTTGGATAAAATTCCTAACTCCATTTTTGGCAATACTTGTTCTTTTAAAATTATTTATTTTGTACTCAGACTTTTGGGTTCCTTTTCATTAAGTGGTATAAAGATTCATGAAGGTGGATTGACCTTTGGGTAACTAAATGTCAGCTCTTTTCAGTGCATCACGTCTTCATTTTTCTGCTGTTTCAGATTCTTCCTCATTGCAACTCTGTGAAGATGGCAGAGTAAATTATTGACCACCATGTTTACTAGCAAATTGCGCTAATAAGAAAATGTAAGACTTGACATCAAAGAATCTGGAATGCTTATACAATCCCTTTTGAACGGGCATGACAGTGCGGAGGGTCACTCCAGTTTTGCTTTTATAATTAGAGGATTTCATTATGAAAAGTGAGAAGCGTCAATTTGTCCAATATTTGGCCAATAGATTCATTGAGAAAATTTTATAAATATGGATGGGTTACATTAATCAGTAATTTCTTAGTTTGACAGACAGGTTATGAATTGATACAGGGTGTTCCAGAAAAAACGCATAATTATTTGATTACATTTTAGCGTAGTTACAAGAAATTATATTGCGGTCAGGTTGGAATTATTCATAAATTCTAAGAATTTATTTTATCAACGTAAACCATCCAAATCGAAATCTTTGGGAAAGTGGGATATTTAATGTCCGGTTTAAGTTAATAAAATTAGCGCTTAGAAATTATCCAGAATTCCTACCCGACCGTAGCATAAGTTCTTGTAACTACGCCAAAATATAATCAAAAAATTATGCGTTTTCTGTGGGACACCCTGTGTGTAATAAGAATTAAAATATTTCTAAAGAATTATGAATATAAATAAAATAATTTTGGTTGTACTTACACTATTTTGGGTTCTCCAGAGGTAAATCGAGTTCCAGTTTCCGATGTTCAGATAATTATTTTTCCCTATGGAATCATTATGAAAATTATTTCTGTGATAAACCACTTTTGTTAGATAGAGTGAGGTTAAGTGGGTCAAGCCCTAGGAGCTAGGAGTAGCGGAGCATCCCCCTTGCGGGGTCCTGGGGCAGAGTCCCGGCGGGGTTCGGGGCAGCGCCCCGATGGGGAATGGGGGCAGAACCCCCCGTTTAAAGACCCATTTAAATTCAGACGACGCACAGGAATTTCGGTTTTAAACAAACGGCTAAGGTTAATTCTAGTTCTATCCAAGTAAAATCTGGTTTTAACTAGTTAGAACTGGAATTCCCCAACTCGACTAGAAATTCGGGTTTAACTAGGAAACTCCAGTTTTAATCTGCAACAGGCATACGCGTTCACACATAAATCATGAATATCGTCATGCGAGCATCCATGTGTAAGCTATGTTTTTGTCTGCATTTTCGGACCTCAATCATGTAAACAAATTAATATTCGATGAAATTAATATTTCGAGTCAGCAAGTCCATTGCAGCATGATGGTATGGTTGGCCCATTTTGTCTCGCTGTGCTGGGGTTCGATTCCTCGGACTTGC
>JAQGCA010001934.1:0-15376 GCA_034698945.1 Protaphorura quadriocellata
CACATCACCAATTCCAACATTTTGATTTTAACCAAACATGCTCATAATTTTATTCTCAATTTCTTTTCACATTTTGTACCCAATAATATAATTTGAATTTCTTCTCAGTTCATTCCATGCAAGCCTTTCGCATCTCTACTGCTCGCAGTTTATTATTATTTTCACCGTGCCATGGTCATTACAAATAAGAAAATAAATATCTGAATAAATAAATAGTTCGTGTAGGCAACTTTAAGTTACTAAAACAGTTCGTGTCAAAATCTAAAACATCGTACATGAGGAGCTATGATTGTTTCAATAGTCTTGCAATGGAGTTAGGAACACACTATTTATGTATTTATTTATTTAGTCGTCACATGACATTCCTTTTCTGGAACTGAAGACGAACAGCAAGAAGCGACTTCGACGAATACCATTGATTGATTGACGAATACCGTCCAATAGATTTCACCAGATTCGGTTTTGTATAACATAAGCTCATGTGCGGACTGACATCCGGACTAGATGGCGTTTGGAAACTTTTCAAATCCTGTAATCCACTTCAACGTCCAATTTCTTCGACATTTTCAAATTTTTTGAAAATTTCATTTTTTTTATGAAGAATATTTTAAGGGCTGTACATGTATATGTTCCAAATTTCAAGTTTTTAGCACGGATGGTTAAGAAATGAGAACAATGGACAAGTGTGGTCAAATAAAAAAGAAGACACCCTGTATAAGGTTCTCATTATAAATCTAAACTTGATAAAAACATTCATGAACTTCAACCACCACCCAATGTCATGGTCATGGTCACGGTCACGGTCACAAAAGTCAATCAAACTGAATCATTGAATGACTCCAACAAAGAAGACCGACACCAATTAATTCAAACCTTGTCGTGAGGCGCAATAAATGCTAATTCCTCAAATAATCTATTTTTTATTATTCCAAATCATGAACATCCTATGCACACCCAGCCAGCCTTGTCAGCCTAACAGGCTGACAAGGCTGGCTGTTATTTCATTATTGTATCCATAGGATACAATGGATGGATGTTGAAATACCTGAGGACGATCAAAATTCAGCCGGAATTGTGGATTGCAGTTCTGCACTTGTATCAAATAATAGGGTGAATGAGGATCTATTTATTCCACTGTCTGATTACAAGGGCACGTGGTGACCGATTGACTTTGACTTTGACTTAAAATAAAAGCGTCGTCTAAATCTTTCCATGCGGTTAACTAGTGCGAAATGTAGAGAGTGAGCTATAAATACGGGCAAATTATGTTCCATAATAATCAATCCACTCGCGTCGTCGCGACTCGTCTCTTCCAAACATTTGAACTCTACGCTTTGAGACTTTTGAATAAAGAGGATGGAGAAAGTACAGATTTGTACACTTGCTGTCCTATTTCTTGCTGGCTCTTGTTTTTCCCAGACAATCCAACTTTGTGATGGCAATTCGGACAATCCAGACGACATTGGATTCTACCTCTACCAGAACGGAGCGTGAGTAGGGTTGTAAAGAGTAAATACCCGCGGGTATATACCCGGGTAAATACCCGGGAGCTTTGAACTTATACCCGGTGGGTATTTATATGTACACACAAAAAAGTAAAATTTCACACAACCTAGACCAAACATTTTTGAATTAGTGCCAAGTCTCGGTCTCGTAATTCTACAGCTAAGCTTTCGCAATTTATGACAATTAGAAAATTGTAAACTTTTAACAGTTCATGTATCATACCGCCATAATATTAGTAAAAACCCGGGTATATACCCAAAAAATAAATACCCGGGAATTTTACCACCCTAAGCGTGAGTAAGAGCTAAGAGGGACTTGTATCATTTGAATCATTTGAGAGGACTTGAAGTTGACTTATTGATTTGAAAGGACCTTAGTCATTAGGATAGAGTTTTCGGCCATGAGAAATTACAATTTTGATGCAGTGGTTTTTGTCGCATTCATGAAGAGTAGAAAAAAACTTACTTCTGTGTCAACCTGAGAACCTGACTGTCGTGACTGCAAAAAAGTTGATTCGAAAATTCCAAAGTTTGACCTCCCGAGGTCAAGGTGGAGTCGAGTAAAAGTTGAGGAAAAAAAGAAAAATGTGGCAAGTTTGTCTCAACTTTCCTTCCCTCCCTTTCCCTCCCGCGCCCTCGGAAAGTCGAGACAAATTTGCCACATTTTTCTTTTTTTCCCTCAACTTTGTACCAACTTCACCTTGACCTGAGGAGGTCAAATATTGAAATTTTAGAGTCAACTCTTCTGCAGTCACCACAGTCAGGTTCTCAGGTTGACACAGAAGTAAGTTTTTTTTGTACTCTTCATAAATTCGACAAAAACCACTGCACCAAAATTATAATTTCTCATGGCCGAAAATTCTATCCTAATGACTAAGGTCCTTTGTACAGGGATTTGTACGAGGAGAGTGAGTTGGTTTACTTGGATGCAGCGTCCGTGCGTGAATCTGGCTACAACGCTGCACTCCCCGTCCTTCTCCTCACCCATGGGTTCACACAGAGTCGGTTCTCTCAGTTCCCGTACTACGTAAAGAAGGCGTACCTGACGAATGGTTATGCGAGCAACTACAACATCATTGCCGTCGATTGGTCCAAGTTGGCCGGACAGTACAACACGACGAATCTTTTGATCGGCGAAATAGCCACTCTCCCATGCTACATCGCTGCATACGACAATGTCCCGATTGTTGGGACAAGAATTGCTGAATTCCTCGTCTTCCTTCAACAAAACAACTTCCTGAGTGCTGGGGGGAATGGGATCCGTCTGGTTGGACAGAGTCTCGGAGCACATATTTCCGGGTTCGCGGGAAGAACATTCCATACCCTCACATCAGCCAAAATCTTCCGTATAACCGGTAGACTCCGAATTCTTAATGACATAAAATGAATAATGAAATGACTTGGAATGGATGCCCTTTGATTCCAGGGACTGACCCAGCCGGTCCATTATTTGACGGGATTGATACTGACGATCGTCTGGATCCAACAGACGCGACTTTTGTGGATTGTTACCACACGAACGAAGGGGTCATGGGCTACATCACTTCCCTCTGTACAACAGACTTCGTCATCAATAACGGCGTCTTACAACCTCCTTGTAATAATCTTAATAATGTCACGGACCGTAAGTCTACTCACATTAATCTACTTGACCCCTAGATTTACCCTTTGGACAAAATAAGCTAATTCTCACATTTGTTTCATTTGTCCACGCAGTGTTTTGCAGCCACAACTTGGCCCCCCGATACTTCTCTGAGTCCGTCGGAAATCCTTCAATTGTTGCAACTAAAAAATGTTATCTTCCTCCCGTGGGTGGCATTTTAACCTTGACCTGTCTTTCCCCAGCGAATGTCGTTTTTGGAGAAAATGTTCCAACGAGGTAGGAAATGTCAAGCGTTTAAGTCCTCATCACACGTCATTTTCTTTCCCATTCTAAATCTATACATATTAATCAAGGATTCCATTTTAAATTTCAGCACGACTGGAACCTATCAGCTGAACATGAATTCATATTACCAATAATTCCTATTCCTTGGCTACTGATTCCCGTTCATTTGTACATTATTCGTCTTACTTCCAAATAATCCAAATCTAAACAATGAAAAAAAAATTATATTCATTATCGCAATAATGAAGTCTTCAAGATTCTATTTCCTAGTCGTTTTGATTTGTACGTAGATATATGTATTCATTAGGTTAATCTCAGCAACGGAGTTGAATACCAATTTGGAAAGGTCAGCTCCTTTGAACTGAATCTTAGGCACAACGTTTCCGCTCAGACTGGAAACGTGATTGATTGATTGATTGATACGTATTTAATTAAGTCATCAACTCCATGGCTCACATAATATAATCGTATAATACGTCACATTGAATCATCAGTGAGTGTCGTTAATTCCGACTTCAACTAGACTTAAAATTAAATCCTAATTTAATAAATTTTGATGTCACTAATTCCGAAAAATAACTGGTCGAGCATCATGGGGCATTGAATAACCTTCGTTGAGCGCATATCAAGTGGTATCAACTCGCAAAAGCAGGGTCGTTTAGCCCGGGACCAAACTTCTTTTGCAGAGACTTAGCAGGTGAAGAAGACATCCATCGTTGAAACGGCCCTCTTCTAGACCCCGAATGAATTGAAACTTTAGGCATGTCCGAAGACTAGATCAAAATTTCTAAACTCAGCCCGTCAACAACGGAAGAAGTGATAATATTACAATTTAAGTATTTATAAAATATTTGACAAAGTTAAGTGTGATAACAATATCCTCGGCTGTACAAATTCGGATGTACAACTGGTGCTAAAATAATTCATTCACTTTGGGAATAATTCCGAAACTGAACTGCTAAACTTTCTCAACAACATGGTGGAAAACATTCTTGACAAAAATGCAGACAAAGTTGAGTATAAATCAAAATGCTAATATGAAATGAAATTACGATTGAAATACCGACAATTTTTGAAAATATGACTCCAAATGTAATGAGAAGTATTCCATACCTACGTCTTATATAAAATATAAGACTTATAAAAGAAATGGACCGCTGACGTTATGAAGTAGAATTCTGATTCGAAGAATTGGCCAGAGTTGTAAAAAGCACTCTTATATTCTCTTTGAACGCCGCGACAATATCACATTCCGATTCGGTTCCTCGTCAAAAGATTTATGATCATTTAAATAAAAATGGTGAGCAATTCAGGTTCCTACTAGGTCCCAGCGCTTCCTTGACTTCTACAATATCGTCGGCGTGAAAGGGGATTTCTTTACTAACAAATTTTGCATGCAACATATAGTTACGTTACATATAAACCCGTGCGCGGGCGTCCGATTTCTGCCTCCGTTACAATTCCGAGCACATATGGCGGAAATTTTAAGTCTTTGGGTATAGCTTTGAGCAAGTTTCGAAATACATTCAAAAACACTACAACATAATACGAGATTGGCCAGAAAGTCAGGGTTACAGGTTTTTAATCATTTCTGTTGTGGAAAGGTCAGATGACGGAATATACATCTCACTTTCGGACTTCTTCAGTTGGAATGTAAGGGCGGTGGTGTATTTCACCGTTCCAATACTCTGAAATTCCATGGAAACGATTTTACTTGTATTCTAGTTGCCAGTGCCAGTGCCACAAAATGAATTTGGAATTTGAAATATCCTTGACAGAGTTCAGTCGAACCCATTGATACAGAAATTAGTAGAATAGATATGTGATCGTAATGCTTCTTATGGTGACCACTTTTGATATTCGAGGCGGGGAAACAGTTTGCTCTAAAAGGTCATTCACCCCTCGCAACGACAGACATTTGGGAATTTTGAGCTTCAATTACCATGTACCGTACTGTAAGAATGTACTAACATCCAAAAATGTGATCAAATTCCATCCGTCGTTATGAGATACAGTCAATTTTCAGTAAAATGTTTCCCCACCTCAGTTTCACTTTGAAGTCGACAAAAGGTCATATCACATATCTATTCTACTAATTTTCTATATCAATGGTCGAACCCGACAATTTCATTACAATTTCACGGAACATATTTTTTTTTAAATTCGTTCTCGTCTGGACATGCAGTATCTAAGTTTGCAATGGACTGGATTTATTTTTTACTAATACCATCACGAAATACAAAGTACGACATAAAAAAATCAAATTGGGAGCACGTTTACGGGTGGACGAAGAAGGATGTCTATCGCTGAGAAGGAAATTGTCGGTGACATGTCGGGAACTGATTTTGATAGATTGCCGATTGAAAACGAGGTCAAAACAGTTGACCACGAGCGAAAACATGGTGTTCATTGGGTTGAAATGACCAAATACGCCGATAAGGGTACAATTTCAATATAATACGTTTCTGGAATAACTGGGATCATTCGGGTACATGGTTTCAAATTAAAATTAAAATGAATGTAATTTTTAGATTCTGTCGGAGTTCGCCGTCTCAATGTTCCAGAACGTGTATATTTTGTCCAACGATCGACATATATATTGGAGGAAATGCCGTTGGCAAATATATTATTGAAAAAACTTCAAGCTTGCCAATGACTTACATGTCAAGTTATACAGTCAATTAATAGATTAAAATTATATTCGACTCATCGGTCATAAAATTTGGTTGAAGCCGAACATTTGATATTCTAAACCAAAATGCGAAAGCCGCAGTTGTTTAACAATATGAATACATGTTATAAGTGGGTACAGTTGGTCCGGTCTCCGGTGACTACCCACGAAAGCCAAAAACCTGGGTTTGATTCCCGGAGCTATCAATATACACGGTGTCCCAGAATGATGTATCCACGTTTGACTTGTGTCTCCCACCGAACGGACTATCCTATTCGAACGAAACATGGGTTAAAATGAAGCCAATAAACTAGAAAGATGTTCAAAGATGTGTATTTTTGATATTCTGAACTAAAGGGCATCCAGTGACTGTTCAAATAGTTGTTCACCGTTTTGACATAGGCTAGGGTGGGTGAAAAATTGTAGAAATGCGCCGTTTCACATGACAACCACTGTTATAATCAACATCGGCTGCCGTTTCTTCGAATGTATTTGTCCTGAAAATGATGGAGAAAACTAAATTTTGTTGATTTCTCGTCCATCTAAGGCTAACTTATAAAGGTGAACAACCCATTTGCACAGTCACAGGATGGCCTTTGGTTCAGAATATCAAAAATTCACATCTTCGAACATCCTTCTAGTTCATTAATTGGCTTCATTCTAAACCATGTTTCGTTCGAATGGGATAATCCATTCGACGGGAGAATGAAATCAAACGTGGTTACATCGTTCTGGGACACCCTGTAAGATTGAAGTACGCAAAGAGTTTTGTAATGCTCGCCAAATTACATAACTTTTATTAATTTTGAATTTAGATTGCAGCTCTGGGCCAAACCATTCACACCCAAAGGATTTCACCAAGCCCTGATATGGGTTGGATTGCGCCTCGTTCTGTGGCTATTCTTGAAATTCATCTCACTGAAAAGAATTCCAAACCGTCTACAGCGCCTTCTTTAGAGACAAAGTTAGAGAGATGTGCCTTTGACTCAGGTATCATATCATCGAACGAGGAAAACCTTATTTCGGATATTTCGCAATATTCGCTGCCCTAATTTTCAGAGAAGAGCATAGTCAAGAGACCAAACTTGAATTATTCTGGAAGGTAATTCAATTGACCACTAAAATTCTGCAACCCGGCTCTGAGCGATTGCCTCTAATACTGCCAGTGTTTCAGGAAGTGTGAGACTTTCGGTTTGTGCTGGAGTTTTATTTTGTATTGGGCGAGCATATATGCCATGCGACATCCGATTTTTAAAAAGCGCTGAATGAATTTCTCACATGACACTGATTTTCTAGAAATAATTAACTATAGAATCAAATTCTTGTGAGAAGTATGCCTTTTCAATTAAACCCGAGAACAACGTTAAAAAATCAATCTTATGAAATTCTTATGGGTTCGGAACAGACTCGTTCCCAATCAGCCATGCCGAGGTAAATGAATCAAGGGTGGGTGCAACCGCTCAAAGCTCAATTGAGATTGGGCGATGAATTCAAACTGAGGATTTTCTTCCCAGACGGTGGATATGATCCAGCTCCCCGAAAGTGGACCAAGAATTGGGAAAAAGCTTCTGTCGAAGATTTCAATTCACCCTGGGCCGCTGGAAATGACCCAGATGAATACAAATTTTGTCTCGTAAGAAAATTATTTATGCGAGATTAGAATCCAATTTAACAGTCATCCAGCAGCTTCTGTGTTTTGAAGACTTTATATTGTCAATGACGTGAATCGCCAAAAAGGGGCCAGGATCCAACAGTTGTGACACCGAATCGACTTTGAATCAAATACTTCCAAATTATTAAAAATCGTCAGATAGCTATGTCTACATTACTTGATATGTATCTGAATCTACGCTTTTATGACATTATCTGCTGTGGATGGGAATCGTCAAATATAGCCGATTCTATTCAAAAATTATTTACCTAGCTGCTTAGTTTATGGTCTTGTGAAGATACCCCAAACCCCATACCTAGTGAAGAAGAAACTATTCAAGATAATCGTGCTCTGTCAGTCCAGAAGTATCGAACAGTTCACGTCGTATCGAAATTACAAGGAGCTGCATTGATTTGTTCAACCTTCACCAAAATTTGGAATATTAAATCCTACACATCTATTATTCTAATGTGTAAGGGACAGTGAAAACTGCAACTTATCGGAATACGTGCCCCTCTCTGGACCCTGACCCGGCCCTATACTTCAACAAATCCAAAAATTATGCCCTAAATCATCAAAAGTGTACTATATCTCGTCTTCACATAATCCGCAAGTAATTGTCTAATCCTAAGGATAAAATCAGAGAAGTGCGCAGGAGGGATAATCCTTTAGAGAAATGTTCTTCCACAAGAGCCAGAAGCTATCAAAGCTTGTAGAATCTCTTAGTCATGTTAGAAATCTCATCTTCTAGCTCTAGAGTGCCAAATAAATTGATATTGGCTTTGCGTGCTCACTTGAGATCTTAATTCCAAAATTTTATTCTTCTCCTGAACTCGTGACACGTACAAAACTATTTGGACAGTTCATAATTTCATTATTCGATTGAGGTTGAGTTTCTTTGTCTACTGGCGATCCCTGGAAGCATTGCGCATTGCCCTCATTCGCTATTCCATTTCTTGGTGGAGTCTTTGGAAACAATTCCCGATACAACACCATCCCACCCTCCTCTACTTGTTGATTGTATTTTCAATATTTAAAGATTTACCAAATGACAGGAAATGTAACGTTGACGTATGACTGGTGTGAACTTCGGCCTTCGGCTGAGAAGTTTGGGAACGTTTCGAATATATATGTAGCGGTTATTTATTTGGCAAATCTTACCGAGTATAGCGCCTAAGCCGAGTAATCAGAAATGCCTAATACCGAATGACCTGGTCTTGACCTGGCATTTAACTAATTGGAAATCCAATTGAACAGAAGTGACACAAATTATACATTTAAAATCGATGGGATCATTTTTGCATTGGAAAAAAAGTATAAACATCCGTTTCAATTGGCCCGAATATTGTCGATTCTATCCAGAAATCATTGACCTAGATGCTATCCTTTTGGTCTTAGGAAATAATACAAAACCTAGACCTAGTAAAGATAAACCATTCAAAACAAATATATGCTTTATGAGTCACCACAAATCGATCAGTCCGTGTAGCGAAATGATAAGGAGCTGCACACAACACGACTGTAACGGATTTCTTCCTTCCTACATTAGCCGCCATGCGGTTTTTATTGACAGCGTTCGCTGTGCGAGTTACAGCGCGTTGGGACATATTTTTTTGTATTTTAGTAATTTCTCTTTTCTGTTATTCCTCTATTGTTGGTAAAAAGGTCTAAATGTTGTCAACAGTTTTCTGAAATTCTTGACCTGAATAAAAGAACTTAACTAACTAACTAATAGCTCATAAATCGCCCAATACAACTTAAGGAAATGGCTATCTGACATTTTAATTTACTTAAGAACTAAAGCAATTCCGCCGAATATGTAGTTGGTTTTGTAACACCCTGTATAGTAATTAAGATGTAGCTGTTACCAAATTTGGAAACATACTCAGGTGTCAAATGTTGATATCGATGTTAAATAATCACTACACACTTGTTCTCATATTAACTCAGGTCAGCTATGATTTTTGAGGAATTTCAGTTTTTAGTTTGGCGGATTACTGATTGTCTTGGAATTTATCACAGTATTTTTTTCTCAAAAATAAGTTAAGTCCTTTTATTCAAGAAAATCAACTCTTGGTGTTATAACATTTAATTGAAATATTTTCTAGGCCAAAATACATACAAATATGGAAAGTCAGTTTTCATCTTTTGACTTAAGTATTCGAAACATTTTGATGGTCTTCTGATTTTTTAGAACCTGAGACCAGATTTCGGGGGACGCTCCATACTCAAATCTTGAAGACAAAGACTTTGCAGTTTTTACAAAAAAATTCTTCAAAATCGAGTTTTGAGTGTTGCCTGATCTGATGACATTTTGGTCTGGAGGGTTTGGGGACATGGTCTTTCAGAAAAATGTGTTAGACAAATGGACAAAAATCACAACAAATCAAGTCAAATAGTTTCCTCGTAAACTCACCCTCAAGGACGGAGGATAAAGTAGAAAATACATATCTCAATTTTATCCAACAGGAATCCGTCTGTTTGAAAGTTAATTTATTATCCAAACGCTTGATTACAAAATCATCCCGAATTCTGAGATTCTCTCATAGCGCCACCTTGTGGGAGAATGAAGTATTGTTGGACGGAAGCATGGAGATTACGGAAGAAAGAAAAATAGTCAAGTATCATCTGACCTCGAATTATTCTGTCTCTGACTGAAACAAATTTCAATCGGTCTCAACTTTAGTCACTGATCACTCATAATGGTAATCATTCTCTCATTTAATCTAATTTATTAGAAAACTAAACGATTCAATCATAAATTCTGACTCTTTATTTGATTGTTCTTGTTTCCAGACGCCGACCACGCCCTTCTCTTTCTTGCTAGCTGCCCAATCCAAGCCCGTGGTAAAACCTAACTTCAATTACTTCATTTCACATTTGAATTACTATATAAATATAATTAATTAATTAGTTATTTAATGATACTGAATGTGTGTCCATTGTTTTCAGGTCGTTACTGTTAAAAATGGAGAGACCTACCACGGACACCTGAAGGTTTGCGATCCGTACATGAACATTTGTCTTCAAGACGTCATTTGCACATCAAGGGTAATTTCATTTCAATCTCAATATTTATAATTATACAAACTGATTCTTAATTGCCAAAATTCGGGCCAACTTCCTTACTAAATGTGTAAATTTAGTTCCTACTGTCCAAACAAAAACAATGAAAAATTATTTCGCAATTCCACGGATATTGATTTGATTCATGTAAATTTTGGCATCGCAGTAATGGTAGTGTTGACGTCATTGTGACCCAATGACGTCATAGTGACTTGGTGGTCTTCATAAGTGCAATGTCACCAGTTTTGGAGGAAGAATTTTTGATTCTGTTTGGTTGGAGGTTTGAACAGTATGAGATTACCTAGTAAGAATACGTTGTCGAGTTATTTTGATTGGGAGTGTGATGAGTAATGAGAGTGATTGATTGTTGGATTAGAACGGCGATCGGATCTGTAAGATGACTGAGTGTTACATTCGAGGAACGAATGTTAGACACTTTCAGGTCCCTGATGACGTCATTCAAGTGGTTAAGGATGACCAGATCGCTCGAGGTACCTCTCTTCACAACAGTTATACCTGAACAGTTTAACCGAATTTAACTAAATATTTAACTATGCAGGTGACCGTGGAAGAGGTCGTGGAGGACGAGGGGGTGGTGATCGTGGAGGTCGTGGTGGAGCTGGAGACGGTGGAGGTGGGCGTGGTGGGGGTGGAGGAGACCGCGGACGTGGACGCGGTGTGGGTGGAGGTGACCGCGGAGGTGGACGTGGTAGGGGTGGTGACCGCGGAGGTGGAAGAGGTGGTGGACGTGGACACGAAGATCTTGGAGAGTTGAGGGGTGGACGAGAGATGTAACCTCCCTCACCATTATCTAATTTCACGTAGATTCGGGCAAATGTTTAACAAGTTAAAGAAATTTTTATATGAATTAATAATATAATATTATAATTCAACCTTTTCAATTATTTTAAACCGAATAAACGTTCTGAAGCACTAGTTTCATGTCTTTGTTGTTTTTGGTTGGTGTCAAGCTGTTAATCCGAATTATTAGGTTCGTATTCTCATTTTAAAATGACTTCAAGTCACAACTAACCATTTCCCACAATTCAAAATAAGTCGTCCTTCCGCTCAAATCTAAATAGGCCCAGCAGGATTCGAACTCACTGTAAAATGTCTAGCTCGATATGTGGAATCTCCTCGATAGAATGAACCATCTGTCCGTCCAGCCGTACAATACACTTCTGTTTAGTAGTCCCACCTTGAAATTAATAATGTAAATGGATTAAAATATGAAATTTATTTGAATCGTCAAGGACGGTGACCTGACTCAAAATTAAGGACGCCAGAAATGAGTGTTGAATCATGAGGTCACTGTCTTTCATTTAATAGATTTTCGAATAGAACGGAGAAGGAAGAGGAAATAACTGAGTATAAAACTGAAAACGAAAATCTCGAAATGCTTCAAGGAACGTGACATCCACCTGAAATCCCAAGCCACATTTTTAGCACGTTCATTTAGGGCCACTGCGATTGCATGTATGCCAAGCGAAACAGAACGTTGTTTGAAATTTGTAGTTAGAGATACCGTAAAAACCGAATTATGAGTGATTCATATGACACTTGATTTAAAGTTTTAGATTCTTGTAAAGAATCTTACATCAAATACGCTTCCCAGTTAAAACTGAAAAAGTAATTCTATTTTGAAGGAATAACTAGTATGATATTCTGTCAAATAGAGCCTCCTCTGTCGTGGCAAACCGATCTAATGATTTATAATAATCTAAAATCTTATAGAGAATAAATTGAGTGCATTTGTCAAACATATAAGAGCTGTGAATCTTTATTGAACTAATTCAATGGTTTAAGTAAAAAATTGATGGAATTTCTGACTTAATTTATGACTGAGTTAAAAGAGTCTTGTCAGTTGTTTTCAGTATCCTCCCGACAGTCGTGGTAGGCCACAACGGCCTCATTAGCTCCCATCCGAAGCTGTAATTGGAATTAGAAATATATTTTATTAACTTTGCTTTACCGACGTCATTGTCATAAACTGAAACACAAAGTTAGCTAATCTTACGGTTTCCGGCGTTTCTTCATCGCCAATATTTCGCCAAAAGTATACAAATCGGATTCTTTCAATTGGCACGCTCTGAAGTTAATAATTACAAATAGGATTTTAAAATGTTGTCTGGTGAATTTTCAAAAACTGCATATTTTCAAAAGTCTACTTACCATGGCCTCTGAATATTTTTGCTTGATTGCCCCCATTCGTATGGACCTTTTAACGACACAAATGAATGAAATTCCGGTGTCCCCATCCGCAATCACATCCAAGTGAACATATTCTGGGTCGTCGAGTACGTTATTAGCCGATGATGGTCCCTTTAACCATATAAATTTTCCAATCAAAAATCATTCATTTTAGTGGGACGAACCATTTCGACAAGAGAAGAATTGTCCTATTTTTCTCCATTTAATTTCACAGCAGAATCTTAATTCAAAGATTAAAACTTCGAAACAACAAAAACATATGACTAAAAGAAGCAGTCCTCTTGGTCGTATAATGTGACAACGTTTCGGATTACTTGTAGTTCGTAAACCATTTAAATTTTATACAATTTTGGAAATTAATTTTAAATTAGTAGTAGAAAAAACACATTTAAAAAGAATAAGGTTTCTTTTTCATACGTCACACGACTTACTAATAAAAAAATAAATTATAAAATATAGATGATAGAACTAATGAGATAAGGTCAAATTTTAAGATGCGAAGAAAAATACCCGAATTGAAAAAAATTAAAAAAAAACAAATCGTGCCAATGAAAATTTTGTTAACTCACCGCTTGAGCCTGAGCCTGAGCCATATCTGAATTTTCAGTCTTCACTAAACTGTTTTCAGTTGACTTCGAAGATGAGTGAAAAACGTGGCTCCGTCGTGAACGAGATCTGCTGAGTGAATGAGAGCAATTCTGGTGGGAGAGTGTCAGAAAAAAGGTGCGGATTGGCTGGCGGAATTATACTGTCATTGAGCAAAGCAGATACAAGAAAAGCTTTCAAGAGAAAATTCTCAAGAATTTCGAAAGTTTTCAAATATGAATTGTAATAAAAATTTTATGCTTTTTGAGAGTATGTACAGGGAAAAACTACAGACGGATTAGAACAATAGAACAAATGAGACATTTATAATAGGCGAATTAAATTATAGACATTACTAGGACATTCAGAATAGAAGATTAGTCATACGAGTTTTGAATATTCGTTGTAGAAAAAAATTTCTGTATTTTTTGAATCACTCCGACAAATGTGTGGTGGTAGCCGAATACAATATATTTTTCAAAAAGATAAATTCATCAATTGAGATATTAGTAATATTAATTTTCTAATAATTGAATCTGTCAATCTGTGTGATATTTTTTCTTCCAATCCGAAGGGAAAGGCTCCGTGAATGAAATCGGCTAATCAGATCTTCTAACTCGAAGCTTAGCGACCTTAATCGCCCATCTGCAACAAATTGGGGAATAATAATGTTAAAATTCTTTGGATTTCTTCATAAGAGTCTCAGAAAACTGAAACGTACCAGCAGACGGAATTGGGAGATTTTCCCTCTTGGAGTATCGTTTAAACATTTCAATATCATGTCCGTCCTTTAACTGAATCAGCATGGCAGGAACGAATTCCTTCAACATCAAAGTAAATCCTGCGAACCACCACGTTCTTGCAGCACACTTTCATTTTGTTATATAAACACTCCTAGAAATCAATTAAATTCTAATTAAAACTAGTTATATGGGAAGGACAGAGTGTGTAGTCAAACAATTATGGACACTGGGACGCGATATTTCATTTGGATTCTGTCATTTAATATTTCTAACCTGGGTATGAAAATCGCAAGTAAATGTACTTCTAATTGAAACCAGGGCTGATAATCGGAATTATTTTTTCCGATCATTCGGATTACGATCATTTTTCCGATCATTTCTTTGCGATTGCGATCTTGGATTCCAATTCAGTCAAATTCCGATCATACGATTCGAATTAAAATTTGAATCACCAAGAATTTGAATCATCGAATTAAAATTAAAATTCGAATCGTCATTCGGATCCGATTTGGATTCCGATTCTAATTCCAAACTTCACATTTTTTTTTCGAAAATTGTTACTTATTTTCTTTCGGCAACGTTTTTGCTGCAGATGCAAACATCTTATTATACATGTTAATGCTAATACCTTGTAATTTTTGCGAAGTCGAATAAAAAATTCGTCAAAAACGTCGAATTCTTCACTCTTTGACTCGCGCGACATAGCAATGTCCGACGGGGACGGAGCAAATTGAGAAAGAATGATTGTAATGTAAGATTATCATGATCGGAATTGCGATCATCAGAGAATTCGGATCCCAATTATAATCTCAATTGCAATCATCCAGAAATACGGATCTTGTTATCGGATCAAGTTTGAACTTTTAATGAATCTTTGAATTCCGATTCCGATCTCGTTAAAAATTCCGATCATTTCCGATTTAGATTCCGATTCCGATTATCAGCCCTGATTGAAACAGGCATTCGTAAAAACGAATTGTACCAGAGCCAAGACAGCGTAGTGGTCGGTGTTCCAGTCCTCTATTCTGTTGGTACGGGGTTCGATCCCCGGGCTTG